>VSDK01029538.1:92894-115862 GCA_009767595.1 Symbiodinium kawagutii | reverse complement strand
TTCGCAGCAAGCATTGAAGAGTCCATCTCTCTATATATATATATATATATAAATATATATAACCGATCTGAAAACTGATAATTGCTTTGCAATCTGATGGCAGTGATTGTTCGGATTGGATGACAACTTGAGGCAATCACTATGTGTCAGAGATGCGCAAACCAAATCGACTGCTGCAAAGCCTGCATCTGCCACAGTCGGTGGAGGAGAGATGTAGACATTCACATTTGCCTGCGGTCGGGATGTTGCTATCACGGTCTTCAAAGCATTCACTGCATCCAAAACACAGATATGACGACGAAACATGGACCGAAGGATGGGGAGTGCCACTGGAAGTGCCTGAGGGTGAAACCAAGGGTCTACCCTTGCGTTTCTGCTAGATTTCTAGTGCAGTGCCTGCCTTCACCCAATCCTGAGATGGTGACAATAAATAACAATCAACCGTTGTCAATCTTATCCCAAGATTTTATTGTCACAATCATCAGGATCATAGTTTTTCAAGGGTGACACCTTGTACTCGATAGGCCCACTGGGTCATGCAATCCTGCAACTGATGTGTCTGGCTTTTTAACTGTCTTTGGAGACTGATTTCATCTGAACATGTCATCCTGCTTCCGCTTGTATACATAGCATACATTAAATGTATACATACATCATGTACATGTATAATAATATATATATATTGCAATATATTGCTTCGAAAGATCAAACAAACCAAGCATGACACAGCTCAATCTGCAACAGTCTGTGTCCTGTGCAGGATGTAGGATCCCTGATTGTGGATCCACTATGAAGACCTCATTCAAACAAAAATACATTCAAGATACATCTTTATATAAACAGATTGAAAATAGAATTCAGGATTATATATCAGTTGCACCTTTCTGAGAAAGCTAAAAGAAATGCTCTCTGCTCTAAGTCCCCGACTCCAAACTTCCCCGAACCGTCTGTCTGAATCTCCCCCAAAGTCCCGTCGGGTAGTCATCTGGGCAGATGACTCGTCTTACAAATGTAAGGCCAACAAAGGCCAAGAATAGACAAGGCAACATGTGGCTAAAAGGATCTACAAGGGACAAATGATCAGAGGCATGGAAGCTATTGGAAGCTCACTTTAAATTTGACTTCTTTCATGGACTCACAAGTGATATGGCAGAATGGCACTGTGTAAAAGAAAGAAACTGCCATATTGAACCTAGTTGTGGCACTCTGTGTGTTGGTCTCTTGGACACCATGAAACCAACGAATTGACATAGAATTGACGATGTTTCTTCACCTGCTTTCATGGGGGCCCCTTGGGTCCTGCGTTATGCAGCGCCAGCTCCGACCGAAGCTACGGACTTAAAAGTGATGACTGGTCCGTTTATTCCCTTGGCAACCAGAACTGGGTCCATTTTTGCTTGGCAAAAATTGGCAGGATAGCCTGCAAACCTTCATATTTTCCTTGGAACATGGAAAACACGTAGAGGAGATACAGTAGGAGATACAGTAGGAGATACATAGAGGGTTCAGATCTGTTGCGGCACCATTTTGTACTGATTCAGCCGCCACCCTGCAGCGAAGAACGAGCCTTGGTCTTGAAGTTCAAGTCAGTGGCACCTGGGATGTTGAGATCAGTAGATGGACGAGAGGATATGAAAGGATGAAACCGTGACATTAGTTGCAGGTGGATCATAACCATTGATGGTATGATAGTGGTGGATAGTGACACATAGTAACTGATAGTGATGGTCATGGACAAATGAAATTGAAGTATATGGTGTAATGTTAGTGCAATGGTGGTAAACCAGTTTGTAGTATTTTGGATAAGTACATCAATTTGGCGGAAGGATCTGAATGATCTGAACCGCATCGTGGCTACAGCATGCTGTGATCAAGTAAAGAGGCAGGGGTACCGACGTTGTGATGAGATTCTGCTGAATACTCAGTTTTGGAGATGGTGCACCCAAAAAATGGTTTTCATTGCAGCGCTCGTTGTTCTTAGCGGAGCTCTGTTTACAGAGAACGCTATCATCAGGCCCATTGCTACCACCCCAAACCGAGAGCATCGCATATGCAACTTGAAGTTTTACTGCGTATACTGAAAGCGATGCCCAAATGATTGACAACCTTTGTGCGAATATTTCCAGTAGTGTTTCACTTGAACCACATCATTTGGCGTACCCTCACATCATCCACCATTTATAAGTAATCAACCCGCCATAACTTGGGGGTTCCCAAACTGGCTCGCGCAACCATCATAATATCCCCTTACACAAAAACCATTTCATACCATGAACTTTACAGGTGCTTACAGGTGCCAGCTGCCCTCACCAGGGCCGAGGAGCTGAACGGCATCCTCGGTCGCAAGGCCTCGGCGCGGACCTGAAGCACAGCCGGTGGCGCCAGTGGAGATCCTGTCGCTCACCGAGAAGTTAATTCTGAATCTCAGAGAGTTCTTGTTAATTCTTCACAAGAGTTAACTGAAGAATCTTCTGAAGAATCTCACAGTTCAGCTGCGTCTTCAGATTCACAAGAGGCCCACCCTGTGAGACGCAGCAATGTCCCACCACATGGCGCTGGTGTCCCACGAGATGGTTTCCAAAACGACGGTGGAAATCCAAGCAGCGTTCCAAATGCAATTGCTGCTGTGTTAAATGCTGTGAAGTTTGTGACCACTCAGCTCAAGTCGTTCCTTGAGCACAAAAATGTACAAGGCATACATATTCAAGAAACCGTGCCGTTCTTATCTAGTAATGACACAATTTTACAACCATGGGCGCCTGTCATCTTTTAGTAATTGCAGCACTTCGGAGCTGGAAGCTTTGCATGCCTTGCCCCGCAGAGCACATGAGCGTGCAAAGTCTCATATTTAGATTTTGTCGATGTCTAACAAACATCTCAAAGACAACCAGCAAAGCTCCCAAGACACCAGCAAACCCCAACATCTCATGTTTCCCCCGTGTCTAAACACGAGGTGTTAGCATAATTTTGTTATCGTTTTTGTTGTTGTGGTCTACTCGTTTTTTTTTCACGTGGGACACTAGTGGCACAAGCGTGCGGCCTCAGGGTTCTCGATCTTTTTAATTGATTAACTTATCGTTTTATGAATGGTAAAACCCGTATGCAGTCCAACTCGCGTATTCCCAATTGAAAGTCCTTGGTTGGGGAGTTCTTTACTTCCTCAATCGGGCTCCCAGGCCAAACAAATGACAGGCGCGCCGCTCTAAGCCGCGCTCTCCAGTTCACAGTTTCCATGGTGAAAACATCCGCAGCACATACAAAGCAACAAGATTAACAAGATTGCAAAATGTTTTGTAAGATGTTTAAAACGTGCTTTGAAGGTGCTGCGGATGTTTTACACATTTTGTTTCCGAGAATCCTCACAAAACGTTTAACACACTTTTCGATTGGCCCGTTAGAGTGCACCTCTCCCACAAGTCCTCAACAAGTTCGAACCGCAACCTGCATGTCTCCCTGTGCCTGACCAGCATGTACCACAAGAGGGTCCCAGAAAAGTTGACTACCCGACGAAAATGACGCACAAGAACCTCCAAAACTGTGTGTGTGTGCTTAAAAGGGCTTCGCTCAACCTTCCAGAACGGATCTCTGCAATCATTCAGAGTGCCTTCCAAGCATGACAGGAGGAGTGCCGCATGAGTCTTTCCACAACAAATCTCTGCGAGACACAAGAGTCTCGCGCGAAGTGCCCAGAGCCACGCGCAAGGCATGTTCTCATCTCGCAAAAGCGGCAGGCGAAATGCACAAAGCGTTCGTTGGAGCGACAGCCCAAACAAAATCACAGCCCAGGATAAGTTTCCAAGGTGAGCCCCAAAAAAACATCATCACTCAAATTATCAGGAGAATAGAAAAAACAAGCGGTACAGCAGAAACTGAATAAAAAAAGTAGAGCAGGGTGTAGAGCGTAGAAAAAGGAACAAATAGCAAAAAATAATTAAAGCGATCAATCAGAATGAGCGCAGTATTTAGAGAACAAGTAGAATGGGTAAGGAGAGAGTCGACGAAGTAGGTAAAAGAGCAAGCAGCAGAAGTGGAGGAACCAGAGCAGTTAAAGCAAAACGGGTAAGCACATGTAAGCACATAGGGCGGGTAGAGAAAAGAAAGGTCTGGTAGAGTACCTTCCAGAACCCTCCGGAACCTTCTGGAATCTTGCCTGGCAACTGCACCGGAACTTCCCGGAACCCTCCGGAACCTTCCGGAACCTGAGCCTGGAAGCTGCACCGGCTCACACCGGAGCCTGATTGGGCTGAAGACCTCATAAGTTTTCGCTTTTGGGGAAAAACGACTTTGTTTCAAAGCCAACTCAAAGAAGCGTTGCCTTATGCTGCATCCCCGTAAAGGACGCCAAGGGCGCTCTGTCCCCTTAACTTCCAACAACTATTTGCGCATACCAAATCAACTACACCTAAAGCCAACTAGAACTCAAGGGTAAATCGACACGAGCTTTTCCAAGGAACGAAGGATGCACCGCTGCGCGCCACCATTGTGTGTGTGTGCGTGGGAAAGGCATTCCGTCCAGACCAGGGAGGAAGTTGAGTTGCGGTAACTGCCTGCCTTCTACTCGACACCGGCCAACACTCCCAGTCCTCCAGCAAGGTCCAGCCCGAGATCAACAAAGATGTCCGTGACAAAGGAGCACCAGGTCAAGCGCTCAAGACATAAAATGCAAGAGTCAAGTTTCAAAGCACATTCGTTGGGGCACATTTCCCAATCTACATTTCATCAAGAATCATCTCTTGACAGATCTGTTGCCGACATGCTGCGTTCAAATCACAGGACATTCAAAACCACTCAAAACATCACGATTTCTGAAAATGCATGATGATTGCTTTTCTTCCGTTTCAATTCATCTGTTCCTGAGCGATTTTCAGAGAAACGGCCTTTCGCTTTTGTTGGCCATGTCGACAAAGATGTCCGCGGTAGAAAGATGGAATCAATCGGCAGTCAGTTCAGGCGCTCAAGACACAAAATGCAAGAGCCAATTTCAATGAGCATTTGTTTTGGAAAGTTCCCCAACATTCCCCAACATACCAAATATCCTGAATCTGTTTTGATCAAGAATCATCTCTTGACATATCTGTTACCGACATGCTGTTTTCCAATCACACGACACTCGACGCTCAAAACCATTCAAAACATCGCGATTTTGGAAAATGCATGATGGTTGTTTGCTTCCGTTTCAATTCATCTGTTCCTAAACGATTTTCGGACAAACGGCCTTTCGCTTTTGTTGACCAAGTCGACAAAGATGTCCGCGGTAGAAAGATGGAATCAATCGGCAGTCAGTTCAGGCGCTCAAGACAGAAAATGCATGATTCAATTTCAAAGAGCATTTGTTTTGGAACGTTCTCCAACATTCCCAAACAGACGAAATATCCTGAGTCTACCTTCATCAAGAATCGTCTCTTGACAGATCTGTTGCCGACATGCTGCGTTCAAATCACAGGACATTCAAAACCACTCAAAACGTCACAATTTCTGAAAATGCATGATGATTGCTTTTCTTCGGTTTCAATTCATCTGTTCCTGAACGATTTTCAGAGAAACGGCCTTTCGCTTTTGTTGGCCATGTCGACAAAGATGTCCGCGGTGAATGATGGAATCAATCGGCAGTCGGTTCAGGCGCTTAAGACAAAAAACGCAAGACTCACATTTAAAAAAAAACAGAATGCACTCTTGACACCTTTCTCAACATACAGAATGTCCAGCATCTGTCTTCATCAAGAAACATCTTTTGGAAATTTTGTTGCCGATATGTTTTCTAATCCCGTCACACTCAAAACCACCGAAGACCACTCAAAACCACTCAAAACCACTCAAAACCATTCAAGACATCACGTCTTCTGAAAATGCATGATGATTGTTTTTCTTTGGTTTCAATTCATCTGTTCCTGAACGATTTTCAGAGAAACGGCCTTTCGCTTTTGTTGGCCATGTCGACAAAGATGTCCGCGGTAGAAAGATGGAATCAATCGGCAGTCAGTTCAGGCGCTCAAGACACAAAATGCAAGAGCCAATTTCAATGAGCATTTGTTTTGGAAAGTTCCCCAACATTCCCCAACATACCAAATATCCTGAATCTGTTTTGATCAAGAATCATCTCTTGACATATCTGTTCCCGACATGCTGTTTTCCAATCACGCGACGCTCAAAACCATTCAAAACATCGCGATTTTGGAAAATGCATGATGGTTGTTTGCTTCCGTTTCAATTCATATGTTCCTAAACGATTTTCGGACAAACGGCCTTTCGCTTTTGTTGACCAAGTCGACAAAGATGTCCGCGGTAGAAAGATGGAATCAATCGGCAGTCAGTTCAGGCGCTCAAGACAGAAAATGCATGATTCAATTTCAAAGAGCATTTGTTTTGGAACGTTCTCCAACATTCCCAAACAGACGAAATATCCTGAGTCTACCTTCATCAAGAATCATCCCTTGACATATCTGTTACCGACATGCTGTTTTCAAATGACACGACACTCAAAACCATTCAAAACCACTCAAAACATCACGATTTCTGAAAATGCATGATGATTGCTTTTCTTCCGTTTCAATTCATCTGTTCCTGAGCGATTTTCAGAGAAACGGCCTTTCGCTTTTGTTGGCCATGTCGACAAAGATGTCCGCGGTAGAAAGATGTAGTCAATCAGCGCTCGGTCACAAAGATGCATAAAAAGTCAGTTGTCCTGCGGCCAAGCTGTGTGAAAATTCAAAGAACCACTGGATTTTGTCTTCAGAATTGCAGAGGCAGGGCAGAACCAGGGGACACAGCTGCAGAGTGGGAAAGGTGTGCAGGACGAAGTGTGTGTGTGTGTGTGCGCGCACAGACAATCTGCAAATGCCTTGGCATCCACCACGCTCGAAATACCACGATCAGCATTGCAAACAAAGCAATTCCGCATCGCCCCGACAGTTTTGCCCCCCCCCACAGCCCCCTATCACCTTGTTCGCAGAACACAACTTTAGCCTAGCCTATCGGCTTTCGTGAAAGAGCACCCTCGTGAAGACAGTTGAAATGGCGCCGGTAAGGCCCGGAGTGTTGTCTAACAATGTGCTGGATTACTTATCTACAAAGCTGAAGCTGACTTCAAGAACAGTCAGACATTTTTGCAATCCAAGAACCATCTGTGGATTGCACGAACCGTGATGTTCCAACAACCTGTGCTTGGATGAAGTGACTCCGCACGGCCACTCTTGCAGACAGTTTCAGCCCGAACAGAAGCATTGCGAGCGCCAGTAAGCTTCTGAGGCAAAGCAAGGTCTCTTCTTTCCATGTAACGCTTGCAAAACGTTACACAAGCAAGCAGCAACGACATGGTTGTTCCACTGCATTTGTCGGTAACTTGGAATTTTCCTCTGCTGATGTTTCATTCTTCAGCCCAATGGCGAAATGGTGAAGTACAAAAATTCGAAACAAATTTCCGGCAGCAATTCGCGCGAGATTTCAGAGCGAAGTTAAAAGTAAAATACTGCACTCAACAAAAAATGAAAAAAAACAACATAGGAAAACTCTATCTAAGTTTGAGGCGAGTACATCCAACGGGCGTGACCCTGCATATTGCGCTCCACCCAATGGGAAGTGCCTGGTTGCCAACTAGCATGATGTTGATGATGACGACGTTGACGATGATGATGATGATGATGACGACGACGACGACGATGATGACGATGATGATGTCAGGTTCTGCACTTTGCCTCAACCCCTGCTGAAAAGGTGCTCAGAAACCAGCATTTCCCCGTAAAAGCCACGAACCAATGCAGGAAGGGCTTGCCATCAACCTCCAGAAGCCGACCATCTTCGCTCTCAATCGCTAAGTGTGGAGCAGAATCCATACGATAATGGTTCAGGAACATATTTCGACACGAATGCAATCTGCAACAGCATGTACGCCGCAAGAACACCCAGTAATTCACTGTTTGATTGCAAAAAGCACTATAGCAACGATAGAAACAAACTGAAGGAGACCAAAATACCGTACGAATGCCATACAATGCTTCAGAGTAACACCAATGAAAAAACTAAAACAACAGCAACGGAGATCCTGCGCCAGCACTTCAAGTGAATCATTTGCAAATCTCTCCGTCCATTTTGGGTTGCTTTTGAATTTTCCCTCTCTGCTAGTGTCATAAACCAACAACGCTCCAACCATCGTGCCTTCATTTCGTTCACTTATGTCTCTTCTGCACAAATCACTTCAGGTCAAGAAAACATGCAGGCGAAACTGCTCGACGGTACTGAGCACAAGCGATTGCTGGCCACGAATTCAGGCCAAACTAAAACCAACGAAAGTGACGCTACTGGCAAGTGGCTTGGCGCGATGGGTCACCAAAAACACAGAAAGTTTGTATTCCGGAAGAAGGAACTCTACAATTTGCAAGGTAAGAATTGTGACCCGCAGCCCCAATGCAGCATTCCAAACCTCATTAGTGAAAACCACGGGAGCGGCAGCCAGAGAAACGGTTGGTGTGGCAAATTCTGTTCCAATCCTTTCAAAGTGCAAAAGTGGCATTTTCGATCCGTGCAAAGGCACTGAAAGTACTTTCTTCTTGCCTAATTCGTGCATGGTCAGACTTTGATAAAGTTCTCTGCCTGGCTGTGGGATTCTTTGGGAGTGAACCTTGTAGCGAGACCTCAGATCAACAAGTCATTGATCTCATGTTTCCAAAATTTGCACGCTCTGATTTGAGGATTTGAGGGCCAAAAATATTCGGGACACACAGAGTTCGACAAACAAATGTGATGTTCTCTGTCCTTCCAAATCATCAAAGCAAATGACCTGGGACACGGAATAGTCATCCTGGCCAGAAGGATGGCTGAACCCTCTTGGGTCTGACTTTCAAACCGCAAAGAAAAGAAAATACGTTTGCAGTTTGCATTATTTGTTTGAAAGCTGCCCCGAACGGACTTGAATTCTAACCCGGACAAGCCTCTGGCCGTCTCACCTGTGGCAAAACACTGTAAACAACACTTGGTTATAGCGAAAAAAACAATCAAATACTGCAGCTCTGCCATCCACTGGAAGAACGCCATTCTTGTCAATCAGTTTTTCAAAGCTACCTCATTTCTATCCTTAGAAATCTTCAAGTTTCTTCAAATTCAAAATGTGCGCGGGCCTCCAACGGGAACAGTTCGTACTGTACTGCGTCGATGCAAAACGCATGATATCCTGCAGAAAATTCCAGGACTTGTCACGGCTGCCTACTGTACAAAATTGCAGCGCCCTGTGTGGACAGGCTGATCTGCCTTGACACGAGGCCAAGTCACTACAGAATCAGCCCTGCACGTCCCCATTTCAGAAATTCTTTGAAACATTCCACTGAATTTTTTACAGTTTTCAGACCCCCGTAAATGAAAACATGACAAAGCCGGTACTTCTCCGTGGACGTGTTCCTGTACATCACAGGTCTGTTCAGTCTGAAAGCAAGACTCAGCAAGACATCACCACCTCTCCGAGGCTGACCAAGCTAATAGAAGCTAAGTCAACTAAGTTAACGATGTTATTTCCAGCGCCAAATCAATGAAGGTGAACCCTATCATGTTTCTACACGTCTTAAGATTATCCTCCGGTCCCTCAAAGATGGTGCGTTTTTCAAAGGCAGTTTCGTAGGGAAACCCCGAGTTGCAGACCAGTTCACATACCTCACCTCACATACCTCACGTCACATACCTCACGAACCTCACCTCACATACCTCACCTCAAATACCGCGCCTCACATCCCTCACCAGGTTGTTCGTGATCGACAAAAGGGGAGACTGACTATACTTGGTCACTCACAACCCGGTTCTCGTTGATCGACCCATATCAGTTCACTATTCTAAATCCCAACAAACACTCAGCAACCAACTTAACACTTCTCAGGTTTCCCATGTTTCCGTTTCGTTCCGTTTCGTTCCGTTTCGTTCCGCTCCGTCCTCTCCCCAGTTTCGCTCAAATCGGAACTGGAGGCCGCGGACCAAGCCGACCTTGGCGGTGTTGAGCATCATTACTGAGGCGCAATGGTTGTAAAGCCATAGCTTAGTCATTATGAAATGCGAATCAGTTAGCATAGATTCTGTAGATTTGTTTCGCATTTCAAAATTTTGGGTACTATAAAGCAGCTAACTGCTCCCTCAGTGTCCGGACATCACTTTTGAGATGAAAGATCTGGAGGTCTTTTTTTGCGTTGAAGGCAGGAAATGAAGACAGGAAATATCCACGAACATCCAAGGCTTGCCATTGTGAGATGTTGTGACTCCGCACCTGTTGGACACTTCTTTCGAATTCACAGTTTCCAATCCTCATGCTGTACCTGTCCCACGGCACTCCCTTTTAGTGAGGGACACATCGCACACTTGACTCACTTCAATTCACTTCACTGTTTTCAGTGTCAAAAACTCACAAGTCATCAAGCGCTGTAAGAATTGGGCGTCGATGCCTTTGATGACTTGCAGTGCTGTGGCACTGACGAGGCTCTGGCGGATCATCCATGCCTGTTGGCCAAGCATAGACCTGCATCGACCCATCTTCAACAGAAAGACTGCGACGTAAAGGAAAACTGTAACAGTAAAAGTAGCCATGTGCTCAGTATAGACCTTTAACGCTGGCCTCGAAATCCTTTGGGCTGGCGACTGTTCCAAGGCCTCAAATTGACAAAGCAGTGCCCGAAAGGCAGCAGCCTTGCAACCTTGCACCAGGCCTTGCATCTGAAGTTTGCTTCTTCAACATGCTGAGCAAAAGTGAAGATCAGAAACTGCTGCATCTCACTGCTGAAGTCTCTGGAAGTGGTGCGCTTTTTCACCCCAGCCGTTGTCGCTTGTTGGACACCACGGTTTTCTGACCAAAATCTTCCAGGAATTCTCGCACTACCTCAGATGCACGTTGTAAACTGCGCGGCAAATTGGGAGGAGGGTCACTTAGCCCGGTAAACCCAGGGTCACTTAGCCCGGTAAAACACTCATTTCCTGACACTCTCACCATTTTTGGAGGGTCACTTGGCCCGGTAAAACAAACTTGTACGAACTTGTTTTCTCTCCTTGCCTCCTGACCTCTGACCTTTAGGGTCTTGGGGGGGGGTCGGGGCATTGCTAACAAAGTGTGATTAGGAACATAAGATTGGTGGACAGCCTTCTCAACTTGTACGAACTTGTTTTCTCTCCTTGCCTCCTGACTTCTGAACCTTTAGGGTCTTGGGGGGGGGTGGGGGCATTGCTGACAAATTGTGATTAGGAACATAAGATTGGTGGACAGCCTTCTCAACTTGTACGAACTTGTTTTCTCTCCTACTTCCGACCTTTAGCATCTTGGGGGGGGGGCATTGCTAACAAATTGTGATTAGGAACATAAGATTGGTGGACAGCCTTCTCAACTTGTACGAACTTGTTATCTGTCCTTGCCTCCTGACTTCTTCTTGTGGGGGGGGGCATTGCTGACAAATTGTGATTGGGAACATAACAGTGGCGGACAGCCTGCAACTAGCCATCTGGGCTTGTACGAACTTGTCATCTCTCCTTGCCTCCTGACTTCTGACCTAAAGACGTACCGGGAACCCTACAAGACCTTGTCGCCCGACTAAGCGAACCGCTTGTCGCCCGACTAAGCGAACCGCTCGTCGCCCGACTAAGCGACCCCCTTTCCCGGCAAATTGCCCAGAGGCACTGCAACAGCAAATCCCAATGTACAGCTACAACTTGCATACACACTAAACTAGTTTTGTTGATATTAAAATATGTCAAATGTAGCAAGACAAGAAACCATAGACTGACAAGACTCAATGTAAAGTCATACGGTCTTTGTCAGTCGATGGACTTTAGTCAGAAGATAGAAACATGTTTGCCCCGGCATAGGCTGCACCAATCTGCAAGCGATTCCTCAATGTCCCTACGGCATCCTAAGCGCATCAGAGGTCAATGAAAGACATGGGACTTGCGCGCAAGCTCTTCACACTTCTGCCCGCTATTCGGCTCAGGTAATGCCCACATTCCGCTAGGTTTAAGGTAGACATAGGTAGACGGTAGGCATTGGTAGGGACTTGCTGAGATCAGGACTGCGGACTTGAGTCCCTCATCTCAGGGCCAGAACCTGCCAGAACCCACGAATGTTTTCGCAGGGAATGGCGAACTGTGTACTCAGGCACCTGAAGTTCAAAGATTTGTACTCACCAAAGAGATGCTGCAGATGCGATTTGAACATACTGCAGGCCTTCAATGAGGAGATCTCCAGGTAAGGCGTAGGCGTAATAGCACGCCTGGACGAAGTCAAACGGCGCTGAGCAAAACGAGCGACTCAAGGAGTGATACGTCACTCCGTGGCAAACGAGCTGCGCGGCCTACAGACCACTCAACGTTCATTTCGAGGTCTTCACATGTCGGGATCCGACATGAATGCATCTGAACTTCAATAACTCCCCTCCTCACTTTGCCGAGAACTTTCATTTTGGAGAAAATCACACGTAACAAGGATCCCATATGAAGATATCGAAGCTCCTATATGATCTATCTATGATCCTCTGCTATCTGCGACGAAGAGTAACTCCGAAGCTGACTCTGTAGGACGACGTCGGTGCCTTCTCGACGGACTGATGGACGACCGTTAAAGCATCAGTTCCCGTTGCTGCAACTGGAGCAACAAACTTGAAGGAGTTCTTTCACTTGGGGAATTCCTTGATGCTTGTTGCTTCTTGAAGGTTGCTGGTTGGCGCTAACTGTGTCTGTGTCAAAAGTGATGGAAATTCCGTGGTTCCAGCGTCGCCTTCCAGGTTTGGTAGCTTCAGGTCCTGATTTCAACCTCTGAAAGACCTCAACCTTCAAACCGAGAACTTCCAGAGTCCTTGTTGGCGCTTTAGCCCATCCCCTTCTCTGACGCGGCTTCCTATGATAGATTATATTGTGCACTGACACAACAGGAGATCTATACGAGTACAATGGACCACAAGGAGTTCTGCAGTGGCAACAGTCCTCCAAAGTCATCTGCTGCTTCCCCACACTGTAGAGGGCCTAGGCATGGAGAAGTGGGGCTGACTGCAGCCTCTGGATGTCTGCCTTACCTCTGCAGGCTTTGCAAACCAGTCAATGGTGCAGCAGTTCACTAAGGACGGGAACATTCGGAGGCCTCGGACGGCAGCAAAGTCATCAAACGGAAACTTCCACTTCTTCCACTTCTTCCACTTCTTACAGTTCTTCCGAGCCTGCTGCAGCTCCCTCTTCTCCAAGAATGATTGTTGGACAATGGATACTGATGGATAGCGCTGGACTGAGTGGTTTTGTTTTCGTTTGGACTTTGCTCATTTCCACTTTCTTGATATGGCATGTCAGATCCACGATGCCTGTCTTACTTCCTTCCGAAGCCCTTATTCCTAATCTATCCTGGTAAGACATTCCGAACATGGGGATTAATGGGCCAGAAATTCGCCCAACAAATGCCAAGATGTGGCAAACATGGGCCACTCGCCCCAATATGGCTCCTAGAAGAACCGTTTTCTACCCTAGCCCCCCTGCTTTCCCCTGCTTTCCCCTGCTTTCAATGTTTTTCGGAAAGTGATTTGCCGGCAAGATTGGTACAACAGCACGCCAAGCTGCGCCTATCATAAGTCCAACATGAGCCAAGATCGGGCGAAGATGGATCAAGATGGTGGGCCCGACATGCAGTAAGATGTGCCCAAAAACCATGCACTCATTTCACAACTACCTCTTCGACGCAAATGAGTGTGCTTTCGGGCCTTCATTTAAAGGGAACCATCGCCCAAGATGGCATTGACATGGTCCCAAGTCCCAACATGCCGCAAGACTTGAACAAAGTGGGGCCCAATGGCCTAACCTGACCCAGGATCACGATATACACATTTTGACTTGCCCAAACTCGACCTTTGCAGCACTTTCTCACCAATGGCAGAACACATCCGTGCCCACACACCACTGCAAAAATATCCTATCCTTCCCTACCTTCCCTTCAGCCCTCTGCATTCCCCGGTGCGGGCGGCCATAGCCACGAAGCGGCGCTGACAATTGGGATTTCAATATTAATACATCTACCTATCTATCTATACATATATATATATATATAAATATAAATATAAATATATATATATATACATACATATACCTATATATGTGTGCGCCTAGCGCAAGACATTTGAAACACGTCATAATAGTTACTGCACATGCACATTGACATATCTAGTTTCAATCATAATTTGCAAGAAATTTTGCAACACAAAGAATATCAAAAAACGAGATAAGACAATTTAAGAGAATTTAGGATGATTTAATGAAGTGAAGTTCATATTTGCAGTGCACCGAGGGCCTTGCTATCAATTTCCTCCAAGGCCTTGCAGCCAATGTTTGGATCACAACCTAGCAATGGCCACCTTGGCGAGCATTGCTTTTGCAAGACAAACAATGAACAAACATGAAACATAAAATCCAAGAGAATGAATTCCACAAAAGTTCATTCCGAAAGTTCCTTTCTGCCCAGAATTGCAGCAAGTGCAACAAACAAAGGTTGCGACTGTGCTCTCTGAAGCTCGGGGTTTGTGTCCTGCGTGTGGCACTGCCTTCACGTCCTGCAGAAAAGGTTGTTGAGTCTCAACAGTTTCTGCCAAAACATAACTCACAACACCGACCCTAGCCTTCAGAGTGTCCCGCGTTGATGGACTTTCCATCATCTTGACCTCGAAACTGTCAGGTCGCCAAAGGAGTGGCAATTTCTGGCGCCATGACATTGGAATTTTGAGTCCAGCACTCCAGCAGACAAGGAGTCTATCATGTCCTGCCGTTAGACTTGTAAGAACAAAAACATTCAAAACACATGACCCAAGGTGACCCGTAGTGATCCATGCCTCTCTTTTTGGGTCAGCCATTTGCACAAGTCAGGGACACAATCTTCCATGGGCTGGTGCTTCAGATGGTAGTCACATACCTTGTGCTCTATATGGTGATTCTGCCAAGTACACAGCAGCTGGCGATAAGATAACTGGAATTTTCCTATCGCTGCCTTTATGGAATCCACGCACAGCACGCCTTCGAATTTGGTTGCTTTGTGGCTTGGAGACCCACTACATTCTGGGAGGCTTGACTTTGAACCCGCTATACCGCATGATTGTGAAATCGATGTGGTACTTGTATGGAACTGGTATACAGGTGGCACCAGGACAAACCCTCCGATTCTGTGTTACAGAGATCAAGGGAGATTGGGAATGGCATGCCTTTTCAATGGGCTTGGCCAGAACATGGCGCCAACCAAAATTTTGTTGGCGGCGTGAAGCTAGCAAGAACGTGGAACATGGATGCCCCTATACCGACTTTACTGAACACCCAAACTGGGAGAACTCAGAGCTGTCCCACCTGGAATTCTTGGTTCGCTCCATTGATTCCAACCGGCCTGGCGGGCCAAGTGGCTCGATGCAAGCAAAAAAACAACTATGAGCATGCAACACTATTGGTGGTAAGTTGCGTCGATATTATTTGGTGATTCTAATTTGTGACTATGATACTGCTGGTGGGCTCAGGTCCTTTGATACTTCTCCCCAAATTCCATTACACAATGATGCGGCATTGCAGCATGCACAACGTCAACTTGGGGATTGCTGGAATTGCTAATGGCAGTAGCCTGTTCCTTGGTGACAAAGTTGAATGTGCCTTGAATTGAAACAAGATTATTTCTCTTTGAACCTTCTGTCATCTTATCATGAGGTTACTGCTGGCCCTCTTGGGTTTCTTTGGCGATTGCGATGCTATGACTTTACCAGACCGACTCGTGGTAGCTTTCAAAGACTTCAAGGCATGGCGCCGCCAAAACCGTGTCTACAGCTCACACTCGCTCTTCACTGTGAGAAGTGCAGCTTAGAATCATTACAGCAGTGTAAGGAATGATGATGATGATGATGATGATGATGATGATGATGATGATGATAGTCATACGTCCTGATTCATGAGCTAGAATTTCCGATATCTCCCACAAAGGTATGGAAAGCGACATCGTTGGGTGCTGACCTCTCCGCGAAAGCCTACAATGCCCGGGTGCTTTGTAGCTGGCTTGCGTCCTGCCTCCACATTGCCATGCAGCAAGAGGTTCCAGCTGGTCGCCTGTGCGGGCTTTGGATCTCTGAAACTGATGGCATAGCATGGCCTGTGCATGACCTTCTCTTGCCTTCAGCAGTTGCGATGATTCTTATCCAACACTTTTGTTTCAAATTTATCTGCAGTTCATCTTCTGGGTATTTCCATTTTTTCTTGGCAAGCAGCCAAGGAATGCATTGGCAAAGAATTTTTGGTTGATCGAATCGTGCCCTCGTTATTTGCGCCATGGCCTCCACATGATTAGAACTAGGTGTTCACTGACCAGAGCAGTAGATTGACTAGACTAGGGCAGTACGTTGGCCCGCCTAGGTCTCTGGCACAAGCCCAGGAAATCTACAATAGTGGCATGAAGTATTTGCGCGCGCACCGAGTGCTGACGCTCATTTCTCAAAGGCAGGTGACTTTAAGTTTGCTTGAGATCAGCAACAAGTTTTTTTCAAACAGCCCTGCAGCCTTGAAGGCATCGCCTCCTCTTTTGGAATTGCATTCCCAAACTGCACGCATTCTGGCAGCGTTTTGTGTTGCGTGCTGATGTTGGGCATTGAGATCATGATATCTTTTTTGTTTCTGTTTGCTGAGGCATTTCACCATCAGCTCAAAGACACATTGAGCAACCGCTACTTTCCTAAGCTGCAGTGGTGCAGTCATGCTGTGCTTTGTTCTGCTGGGTTGCTTTGGCGGGGTTCTGGTAAGCCAATCAAGGCCTGAATTGGCGCTACTTCCACAATTTCTTGGAGGAGGACCAAATGAAATGGTTAAAAGGCCACTTAACTTAAGCAATTTGGGTTCCACATACCCCAGCAAAAACCTTAGTGGCTGAAGTTGGATTTCGATTTCGTAAATGATCAGGTACTTGCCAAATTGCCAGCAAGCCAAAGTTGGAGAGATCAGTTCTTCGTTCCTCGCAGTTTAGGCCTGGATATTTTTTACGAGTATATCGTAAACAGAGCATGTGCAAATGACAATTTGAAATCGTTTGCGCATGCTGACTTAATTCCATGGCAGGCTACTTTGGATGAAGCGGCATATCCGCCAACTGAATGCGATAGCAGCCAAGAACCTCCGCCAGAGGTAAAAACCCGGCCTGCTCCAATGCAGAAATCAGCAGCTGCAGGGTCGCTGCTGTTTGCTTCGCTGGTGCTCGAAGCTTGGTGGTGACTGGTAAAGGTTCGGGGATAATAAACCCCATTGAATTGAAACATAATCTGATACCGGAACGATGGCGATGGATATTTGGGGTGTGTGTATATATATATATATCTAAATAACATCTAGATCTATATATATATATATAACTATATATATGAGTAAAGTTATACTTCCGACGAACATCAAGAGTAAAACTGGTTCACTGAGTGAATCATAGCCTTTACAGGAACGGCTCAGTTTAACCAGTCCTTTGGAAGGACTGGGTTTTTTGGTCCATGATAATCTGGAGATACAAACCATCTGACGTGTGAACTAAGGGCAGCACCTGTCCAAGTTGACGTGCTTTGACTTCTGCCTGACGCGGCCAACATTGACGCCTAAAATTGCCAAACAATCGGCTCCAAAAGACGCCCTGCACCTGGTCTGCAAAGCGTTCCCAAGTCATCTGCTCCTCTCACAGTCAGCGCACTTTCCTTCGTGGGTCCCGAAACAACACAGCTTCTGCAATGCTCAGCCCTGCTCCTGTCGGACTTTTTCCAGGAGCCCTGTAGTCTGCTGCAGCATCTTCTGGCTTCTACGCGCTTCGCCATCTGTCGCCTCTTCTTAGGGTGATGTGAATGGGGCAAAACAGCGTGGCAACGAAAAGTTGTGATGTGAATGGGGCACTTTCTGTTCAAAGGTTTTCTGATTGGTTTGCAGAAGGACCTGGTGTGTTTTGTAGCCAGGAAGTCTTGCATAGTTGCTTGATTTCGCTTCAACTTTGCTGTTTGAAGCCTCGCAGCGTGACCTCAATGTAGTCCAACATCATCAGGATTGAAAAGAAGGGGTCTGAAAAATCAACCGGAACTGTCACCAGTGGCGAAGTGAGATGTGCGAAATTGAGACGCACGAGACGAGCGAAGTGAGACGCGTATGAAAATACGTGAAGTTGCGCAGTTTTTCCGAGAGAAGCCCTTCGCCGAACGCTCTCGGCAGAAAACAGTCAAACCCATTTTCCAACATACTTCAGGTGGAAAAAAACGTATGCTCCAGGGCCGCCTGCGATCGAATTACAAAACTCATTTTGTGTGGCCAATGGTCAAGTTTCACCGTTTTCTACATATAATATATACAAGTAAAACAACTAGAAATTCGACCGGGCAACAGACCCAGTCCTAGGATTTTAAGAGGAAAGGCGCAACTGTTGTCCACATGGTGCGCAACAGTAAAGGTGTAACATTCAGACCCCCAATCAAGAGCCATTTCAACTGCAGCGGTTCCTTCTTAGGCCAGCCGTCCTTTAGGCGATGAACGAGAGATGGCAACGTTTCCTGTCACCGTTTGTTGTAACGAGAGATGTTTTGCTCAGAAAGGAACTTTCGATGCTGCGCCTCAAGGAGCTGTGAAGCCTTCAAGAGGTCTGAAGAAGCCTGGAGATGAATGGCGCAGAAGACCTGAAACGAAAAGAAGCCTTTGATGAAATACATTTAAATTCAAATTTGAATTTAAAAATTTGAAACAATTTAATTACAATAAATCTTAATCACAAAGGAACCAATGAACCTCATCTTGTAATCACATCCCAGCCCGCGCCAGTTTGTCGACGGGAATTTCCTACGCCTGCTGCAGCGAAGGTGAGAGGTGCAGGAGTGGCCTGGAGCGTAGTGACATGTGAAGTATCACGTCGTCAACCTCACCTTTACCACATTTTACCACCTTACAAATCTGCAATGGGCTCCCCAAATCACCGGCGCCACTCAGCTCTCTGGGCGCCACACAGCAGCTCTTCGGTTTGAAGTCTCCGCGGGACGTTCGGAATTTCCTTGTGGTTTTTGCAGCGCAATGACCGCAGTGACTGCAATGACCAACAATGACCTCTTCAAATCACAGTGTCTTATGCCGCACCTGGGTCTTCTCACACGACCAACAGCACGACAAAACGGAATCGCCAGAAGAGAAGCTGGCCCCCATTGCAGCGCGCCCCCCGCAAAATCGTGGGATTTCAGGCTATCTCAGGTACTCTAGTGTATCTACCTTACGTTTTTTTTTTTGACTTGTTTGCTTTGTCAGGTCTGTCGAACTCTATAGTTTGTCCGACATGATTTTGAGGCTTGGTTCAACTTGCTCCCATTTTCTTGCATCAGGACATCTTTAAAGACCGTTTGATGTAAGACTTCCACATCATCTCGAGAGATGTCAAGTTCACCGATCAAAATCCTGCGGTGCAACATGAAGATCCGTGAAGATCCGTGAAGTTCGTGCAGTGAAGCTTCTCTACTCTGCCAGATTTTGCAAATAAGGTGCTGACCCACGGGCCCGCCAGGGAAAAGGAGATTTCCTAAACCTAAAGTCTGAATTCTGCTTTCGGCACAAACAAGACTTTGTTGTGATTCATGACAACTCATGACAATTACATAAACAGTGGACGTCCAAAGGAAACACAAAAGAAAAACGAGGAAACACTTCAAAAGCTTTGAAGATTGATCAGTCTTTTACCCTCTTAAATTGTAACATGAATTCAAAACCAGGAAGTTGGTCTTGCAAGGCAGCTTCCAGAGCTGGCAGTGTACGGATTTTCACGAAAGCCATCAAAAAGGATTCACAGGAGGCAGTTCACCTAACTCATTTGCCAATTGATAGTATCCAATATGAAAACTTCCAATTCTCAGTGTATGACCTAGACCCAACCCACACTCGACCGCCTTGCAGGAAAATGGTCGCTGTGGCACCTTACTCCTGTCAAGCTCTAAGAATGTCTTTGTCTAAAATGAATGACGTTTAAACTCCAAGACGAATGATGCATTTCTTACAGTATATTGCTGGGTTGCGTCAGACTTCAAAATCGCTATCCTTTATGCTGTGGAGATACAAAGGTAGAAAACGCAGGCAACGACCAAAATCTAGGCCGCCCTATCCCTCTGCATAAGAACAAATGCGCCTTTTTGATTTCCCCTCGAATACCACTCACGGTCCGGATCTTCGCATGCATGTATTTGTTCACCTGCGTGTGGCTCAAGCCAAGTAGTCTACCTACCCTTAGCAGCCATCGTTTCAGTTGGAGTAGGGGGCAGTACTTCAAATTCCAGTCCAGGAACGCTTCCTTTCCCAACATGGAGTAAAATGACACACCTCCAGGTCCGAACTGAACATGTTCTTGATCAAAGCTGTGTTCCTGAAGATCTTGCAAGGCCTGAAGTCAGCTCCCATCACAAGTTGTGATTTGAAACCAACAAACTTGGCGAGTCAAATACTGCTGCTCTTGGGCAAAACATACCTTTCTAAGTCATGACAGAGGACAACTTTCGCTGAAATTGCAAAGTGATGCAAGCTGTACCTGTACCTGTACCTGCAAATGGCATATGCGAAAACTAGGCTTTGGATTGTGCCAAATAGAATCTGCGCCGAAACAACGTATGGAAGAAGTCACATTTGAGCTGTGTCTTCACTCACTCCAAACAAAGTTCTGAACCTCAAGCATGGCTTTCACGGACCTCAGCTTCAGGAGTTTATCATGCGCCTGTCACGAACTAGAAAACAACTTCTTCTAGTTGCACAGCTCCAGAAAACTATGACATCAAAATACATCAAATAAGTTATTACATGTTCTAACCATAGTTCGTAAAATACCACTTTATAGAATACTATGTCAATACATCATACATATCATACAATAAATGACTCGGATTGAGGGATCTGCTGCCGACCTTCAAGGGAAACGCTGCTCCACCTCTCAGGCTTCAAAACATAATGCCTGGCGCGAATCGTGGCATACAGTGGCTTTGCGGAAATTTCCTTTGTATTCATGTGAATCACATGTTCGGACTCAACCTACCCTCCTGGAAACTTTTGTGGGCCTCTTGCACACATTTGCGTAAATATTGTGCTCGTTTCCTTTTCACTGTGGCCAGGATTCGGAGGTTTTTGTGTGTTGCCTGCTGGCAACACACCCTGTACTGCACAAGATCGTTTTGATCTTGCGTTTGCTTTTGGTCATATGACCTTTTCGTGATGCAAACCATGTGGCAGGTTTGCTAAAAACATGCAATGAGCCATTTGGCAGGCTCTTTGGTATCTCACATCCTCTGTTTTGAGAAGTCTTTCCCACTCAGCGGTGGGCTGGGGAGGGCCCCAAGTTTGATCTAAGTATCGCGGTGGCCACACATCAAAGACTCCCACATTGAACTCACCTGGTACCCAGGAAGAATCCAATGTGCTCGTTTCCTTTTCACTGTGGCCAGGATTCGGAGGTTTTTGTGTGTTGCCTGCTTGCAAAACACCCTGTACTGCACAAGATCGTTTTGATCTTGCGTTTGCTTTTGGTCATATGACCTTTTCGTGATGCAAACCATGTGGCAGGTTTGCTAAAAACATGCAATGAGCCATTTGGCAGGCTCTTTGGTATCTCACATCCTCTGTTTTGAGAAGTCTTTCCACGCCCCCTATCTTGACCTGGAAGGGCGCTAAAACATGGTGGCGTAACGCTGTAGGAGCTGCGCCTGTGTTTCTCGAAGCTTTAAAGTTACTAATACACTCATGCCTTCCTGGATATATTGCCTTGCAGCAACGTTGGAGGCCCATCGTCCTCTGATTAGTGTCCTTTCCATCTGTCCATGGCTCCTGAAGTCGTGTGTAGCTCCTCCTCGCCTCAAACTGTACGGTCTGAAAATGGATTCCAGCTTAAAGAAACGAAGGATTTTTCTAAAGTCCTCTCGAAAAGCCGGTGGGCCCGCCAAGAAAGCGGGGGCATGGAATGTACCATTGTGTCTCCTGATATCCAGCCAGGTCTGTAGCAGAAGGAGAGTGGGTCCATGTTCGATCATCACATTTTCATCCTGATTTCGCCTCATGCCACTCTTTGTGGCTCCTAACTGAACGATGGCATTGTTTGATCCCCAAAGGATCTGAAAAGGAAACAGGGACATGAGTTCTCCTGTCCTCAACATGCCCCAGAATCCCAACGCCATGGCTACCGCCAGGTCCAGCTGACCCAATTCCAAGGCCCTACTGACCATAGCGGTGAGGAATCCCTCTGGCAATGGAGGTGCTTGGGCTGGTTTCTCAATTCTCCTCCACAGCCGAAACAACCTCCAGCTTTTGCCTAGGTGGCCTCGTAAATGAGGCGCAAAATGATGAAGTCCAGATAGGGTATCTGAAATAGATGTGATCGCCTCTCCTTCCATGTAGCATTCTTCAATCCATGAGCTGATGATATCATCTTCTGTACCATAGTTGGATTCTAGTAAGGGCAGCACTTTGCGAACTGCGGTGAAATACCTAGCTCTTGTCGAAGCTGCTATACCTCTATCCTCTAAGCACAAAGTGCCTCTTCTTTGCCTCCTGCTGGCTCTCAAGGCTTCAACGGCGGGACGCTTCATCGGTAGGGTTATCCAACGAATCTACATGCCCCACATATAGTTGTGAGGTCCCAGCAATGAGCAAGGCGTTCACTCTTCGAACCAACGGCCGCAGGAGGAGGCTGCTGGTTCTTCCTTTTGCCAAAATAGATTGGCATATGTATGAATCTGTGAGGTGGAACAGCCTACGCCTGCAAAAACCATCTTTCCTAATCTTCCAAAGTAAGCTCAGCAAAATCGCCCTCATCTCTAGAGGGTTAATATGTTCCTCAGAATCCCATCTCACTCTAAACGCTTGTTGCCAAATAAACCAACAGCTCTGCACGCTTTGTCTCGCGGCAAGTTTTGGATTTAAAAGCTCACCAGTGGATATCCTTACATCTGAACCTGTATGATTGGTGCGGCAAGCGAGAAACTGGTTAAACTGCTGAAACGT
>VSDK01029538.1:41029-92881 GCA_009767595.1 Symbiodinium kawagutii | reverse complement strand
GAAGAAAGGTGCTTGGTGTCCCAGGGGCCATCGCAAAGAAGGGTGCAGAGTCATACCACAAGGGATTCCCAGTCGATCATTAAGAACCTCCAGATTTGGGGCGCCTATCCACAGAGCCACCAGAAACGCCGCAATGATCATGAACGAGTTGCAAGCAAACGAGTCGCCAATCAGCGACAGCCTTTCATCTCTGTAGGCCTCTTTGCTCTGCTTCGCCTGCGATGCTGACATGCAAGGTAGAGTGATCCCTTCTCCAAGACCCATTAGTTTCTCACGTTCCTCCGGTGAGAGCAGCCTATAGGAACCTAAAGCATCATCCCAAATCAAGTAACTTCCTTTATATTGGTATGGGGGGAACCGAAAACGATCGGATTCCCAACGTTGCAAGGTCAGTTGGTCGCATCGATGAATGCCAGCCGGCATTGGTGGTGGCTGCTCTCTAGGTATCGACTTCATACATGTGGGGTATGTTATAGACTCATCCTCTTGAAAGCAATTTGGCGCAAGCCAGCTGCTCGCATCGGGCCATTGTCCTGTTACTTCTATCTCCACATAGCCTTCCTTGGGAATAAGTCTCAACCCCGGGATCTCCTCCACCGTTAGGCTCGTCCAGCAGAAACGTGGCCGTGCCATAGGCACTTGATTCCTTGGGTCAAGCTTGTATGGTTGTCCTCCCAATAGCTCACTTATCTCATCTCTGGCTTCCACATCCATGCTTGAAACGTTCTCGATGATGTGATGTACTATCATGTCTTTGTACCTCTTCCTGATTTGCTTAACAATTCTCCATCCCTCAAATATCAGTGAGCTGTCCTTTCCTTGCAAATTCTTACGGCCATACCGCACCTTGCTCAGATCTACGCATGGAAATCCTCCCCATACGTGGATTTCGGCAAAGGGCTCAAACCGCCCCAAGATCTCTTCAACCTTTTCAATTGTGAGCGTGCGGACGTCTTCCCACTGTTCAATGCCAGGCCAGTGTCTGCTCATCACTCTCCTTGCCGGGGGGTGAATTTCCACAGCCAGCCCCCCAACCACTCTTGCACCTGCAAGGTCGTACGATCTGAAACAGCCTCCAACTCCATTGAACAATGACACGACAGCTATTGGTACCTGGCGGCCCCGATGCTCTTCTTCTTGACACTGCATGAACGCTTGACCTTGTACCGAAAGTTCACTAGCGAAAGCGACGGCTCCTCCTTTGTTCGATGCATCGCTGCAGCTGATAGTATCTTCAGCTTCTGCTCCTAAAAACGTATGAAATAAACACGTTCCCCACAACGCAACCATGAGCTCCTCCTTCACATGCTTCGTCAGTTTAAAGGGTTGCTCCAAAGATATAGCCTCCCAAACTTTCTGGAAGTGTGCCATTCCTGGTCTCTTGAATTGCAGCACAAAGATCCAACGCCCCATTACAACTTGTAGCAATTTTCGAGGAACTTGGTCTTGAGCCAGCAACCACAAAGTAGTCTTAAATAGCCTCACTAGTCTCTCTGTGCTGGCCCCAACCCATCGATGTCTTCCGCTCACATAGGCTCCTAGTTCTGTAGCTTGGAGGGAGTTAACTTCCGACTTTTGCTTAGAGCAGACTATTCCAGCGTCTTCCCAGCTGCTCTCCACACAAGCCTGCCACTTGCTTCCAGTCGTCGCGTCAAGTTTAGTCACTCGCTCCCCACTGGCATAGTTGTCCAAATACACATGCCACCAAAACTGCCCCGTGGTCTCAGCCTCACGTGTAGTATCCGTCATCCATCGGGGTAACGGTGACACGTTCCGCACCTGTGAGTCGAGGGGCCACCCATTGCTGTGTAAAACTTCTTCAGCGACATACTGCATGATACCCACCGCTGAAATCCATCCCATCGGTAGGACGCTGCATCCCAAATAGAAAATCTTATCTTCATCCTCTCTTTCGAAGTTCAACTCTCTTCCTGTAAACTTCCAGTTGAAACACAGCTGTCGGCTCCATGACTCCGGTAAAGAGAATAAATAGAATGCAGCACTCATATCTGATTGACATACACTTATGAGGTCCCCCTCGTCTGCAAAGATGTTGCACCAACTGCATATGCTTGGCAACCTGCTGACCCGGCCTGATATCATCTTGTGAATACTATTTGAAGGTATAAGGTTCATTATTTGCCTGAGAACAAGCTCATTGCTGCTGATCTTCGCGCTCTTGCACACTCCGAATGCTCCGTTTAGCACCTTCTGGTTTCTATAGGTCAGCACATCTTTGCTTTCCACCCATCGACATATTCTTCGCTTCACCAACTCACGCGCCAAAGGGAGCGATTCCTCCGGCTCCACATGTACCTTGGCTTGCAGCTTTGGAAGGCATTGCCCCGTGTCTTCTGTTATACACTGGCTGGGATTCTCAAGGTACCAAAGGGATCTTCCACTCAGCCATCTAGTTACGGGGACACCTCCTCCATGCTCCTCTGGGGGTAGCCCAGGAATGACTTGCCTCAATGTAAGGGTTTCAGGTCTAGCAACCTCCTCTCCAGTATAATTTATCATCTTCTTCTTAAGGTCTTCCTTGATGTCCGTGATACTCCAAGGAACCCTCTTATCTTCCGAAAGTATCCTATCAACTGCATCCTCAATGGTTTTGCGAAAATTCAACTGCACTTTCGACGGCTTCTCATTTCCAAACCCCGGGTCTCCGTCATGTAAATGATTGCAAAACCTAACACTCAAGGCGCACCAGCAAGCTTTAGCAAAGGAAACATGTTCTTCCAACCTGTAGCCAAACTCATCCCATGACAGCCAAACCGGAAATTCAACCAACGTCTCACTCCAAAAGTTTTGAAGGGGGAAGAGTGCTCGCCGTTTGCGAAACACCCGTGAATCCTGGCGCAAAAATTGAAGCCATTTTTCGCTTTCCTTGAAAATCAACCCCTCGTCGGCGGCCATCCCGTAGCTGTCACAGGATGAGAGCAGCCACCATAATGCAATGCCCAATTCCGTCACGGTGTGGGCTCGCTCTAGCACTTGCCTCATTGCTTGGCCGGGTCCTCCGCCGGCTTCTTGCTCTTTCCGCCCGGGCTCTTCGCATCTGACCACTTGCCTCGTCCTTTGTCCTTGCCCCATGCGCCATTCTTCTTGCCTTTTCCTTTTCCTCGTCCTCCTTTCTTCCCTGGGCTGTCCCAGTTCGTTTTGCCTCCAGACCAAAGGCTGCGGGGCCTGCCCCAGTTCCCGGTCCTCCTCGGGTCGTAGTTGCCTGTCACGCGATCTTTTGTCTGGAGTGTTTTCTTGCGGCCAACGTGACCTGTCAACCTGCGGTAAGGTAAGCTCCGGAGTTTACAATTCTAAGTTCCTTACCGCATCCCAGCTCCAATCTATGCAAGCCTGGTGAAGTGCCAGGAATCTCCCGGCCAGTGCATCCCCCACTTTGCCAAGGGATCCCATCCTCAATTGATCGATCACATTTGCGATCAAATACATCTCTCGGCCATCCCTCGACAATGCATTGATGCCTGACCTCACCAGGCTGTTGAAGTAGGTCAAAACCTTGACCCCTCCAAGACCCGTTCCTCCTGGGTCTCCATCTTCTCCATGGCATCCATCTGCTCTGCCACTTGCTGAAGGAGAAGTTCCAGCACAAATCCCTCTCTCTTGCTCGCTCGCCGTTTCAACGGGGGCAACATATCTGAGTCGCTCTCTGACTCGGACTTCGATCCTCCAGACCTTCCTCGGCAACCTTCTGCCGATGAAGAGAAGTAGCTTGATCCGTCTAAGTCGTCTCCGTCTCCTTCGCTTGGATCGTCTCCTCCATTGCCCCTCGTCTTTTTCTTTCTGCTCTTCTTCTTCTTCTTCCTTCTCTTCCGACTCTTTGACCTTCTCCTCCGATCTGCACTGCGACCCGGGCCTCCATCTCTGCCATCCTGGGCCGATAGTGCTCGGGAGATCAGCTTCTGATTCGCCGTAGTCTGCCCGGTGGTCCTTCTCAAGAGTGTCGTGGTACCTCCGCTTTGCTCCTTGTCTGCTTTCTCTTTCGATGAGAAGTTTCCTGCCTCCATGTTCTGGATCTCTTCTGCTGTCCGTGGAATCTGTGACCCTGTCTTCAAAGCGCTTCTCCTCTCTCCCTGAGCAGACTTTGTACCTAAGTTGAGGCTCTCCATAATTCGCCATGCCGCATCTTCCTCTTGTCTCGTCCATCCCGGTGTTCGCCTAGCCTCTTCTCCTTCAGCTCTTTCAAACGTCTTCGCAGCTTCTCGTGTCCATCTGCATCTTCTCCTGCTTCTTCTTGCGTTCGTCTTCCGCCTGCTTTGACGGCTTCGAAGACGACTTGTCTCCGCCTTCTCCTTTTCCTCTCCTTGCCTTCTCGTTCGCTTTGGCGCTTTTCTCTCCCGGGTCCTCCTCCGGGTTCCTCTTGGATGCATCTCCTCCTTAAGGCTTCAACCACTCGGTTCTCTTCCGAATGTTGTCCTGTACCTGCTTGAGCAACTTCTTTCCGGTGGCCCCTATATAGAGGCATTCGAATGTGTCGGAGTGATGAATTGTGAGGGCTTCCCAATGAAACTCTACAGCCCAAGCCTTTCTTCCGGTTGAACATCTTTGAGAGCTTTGCTGCCCACTTCGGTTCTGACGCACCTAGGCTTCTCAGCTTCAGCACATAGGTTCTGTCGGCCTGAACAAAGGTGTCGTACACCACAAATGTCCCTTCGAACATAGTGCCGTCCTCCTCTGGTCCATTCAGGTTCTGCCGTGATGATGTCTCCTGCCTCGAAGGTAAGCTTGAACCATTCTACAAAATCGTCCTTGTGGTGGTAGCCCCATCTTGCGTCAATGTCAAGGGGTCCTACCTCAGGTACTTCTTCTGCTTCTAGGTCCTCTGCTACCGGCTCTGCCATCCCTTTCTTTCCTTCTTTTTCTCTGCCGTCTCCGACGTCTCGTGTCGAATGTTCAGCTGATTATTTGGGATGTTTGATGTTCCTTTTCCCCTCTCTCTTTGATTTGTCTCTGTCCTCTCCATGTCTGCCTTCTGATTTGTTCCTGCGTTCACGCTTCTTGTCGTGCTTCTTCCTTTCCTCTCTCTCTTCTTCTTCTCGGCCTCTTTTCCTTGGTGGTGTTGGTATCCTTGGCAACTCGTACTTCTCCTCACGCTCAGCTTTCTCAGGTTGTGCCTGAACCAGAACGGGACCTGCTGCCTTAGCTGTGGTGGTCCTGCGGTGAACTGGCTCTTGTCCTTGCTCCTGCAACCTCACTAACGGGCTTCTCTCTCTCCTCACCTCAGGCGATGTGAGTTCGTCTTCGTACTCGCTCTCCTCGTAGTAGCTTCCTGAGTGGCCTGCTCCTCTGACCCTCTTTCCTTCTGATCTTTACGAGGATGGCTCTCCCGATTGCTAACCGCTTTGGGCCATTGAGTGATGCAGATGACTCCATGCTATGTGATGATGGCCTGGAAGATAGTCCGCAGCATGCTGCAGGATTGCCTTTAAATGCAATTCAGTTTCACGGCCTGCCAACACAGTGGCTCTCTAACCAAGGTCTGGACTCATGGACTAGTCCTGAGCTCACTGATGAACACATTCCTTTTCTTAAGCGCCACATCAGAGATTGCAAAGCCAAGGCCACCCGGTTAAGCACGCCCTTTGGGCTTGACTCTGTGGAAGTTCACAGCCGTCCACGTGCGTGCCGGATAGCAGACATTGTAGCTGATTCGCCCATGCCAGCCTCCACCTATGCTTCGAGTGGACAGCAGTCGGTGGTCAACTATGTTCGCCTTGCCACAGTGCTTATGGCACAGTCAGCGACTGTTACACAGAATAAAACTGTCTATCTCATGGTTGACACTAGGTTGCCTAAGGATGTGAGACACTGGCCTGCCTTTGCCCCGTGGTGGTACAGCCGGCGCCAACTGCAAGGTCCCTATCTTGAAACGGTGGACGTGGTATGGATCCAGGCCAATGAGCAATCGGGACGCGATCGGGTGCCTTATGTGTGGGCTGGCGCATTTGTGCTTGAAATGGCTCGACTCATGTACCCGCGCACTCATATCGCCCTCATCGACAACGACAGTGTCCCGCTCACGCTATTCGAGGTGGATGAGCTCGTGCGACTTGCTGATTCGCAACCTACCATGGATGCCGAAATCGGTAGACCTCAGCCCATCACTCGCACAAAGATGTTACTGTTCACTGAGCCTCATTTCGATCTCAATGCAGGTTTAGTCATAACCATAGGTTCCCCCAACCCTCCTGACTATCAAACACAGCATCGCAGCGCTGACGAGGGAACAACTCCTTCTAGAGTCGAGAGCAAAATACCTTGCCAGCTCGGCTGCGCCGGTTAACCCAACTGCAGCTGCATTGACGGGTCTTCTTTATACCCCTTTGCTAGGTACTATCCCTAAAACAGCTTTAGATCTTCTGCATGCGTGGGCGCTTCTTGGTCTCTTCTGCATTGATCGGTATTGGCCTATACCAGCAGTTTGGCAGCATGAACCCTCATCTGCTGCTAGTACACCCATGAGTAGTCCTTCACAGTGGCCGTGACATGCTTGCTCTTCGCATCTTACTACACGATGTTGCCATCGTCAACCCTCGCTAACTAGATGGGCCAGATGCACATTTGAACAAGGAGCCTTGTCCCTCTTGCCCAATCTCCAGGGTATTGCAGTGGCTAAGGTCATGCCAGGACATTTGTGCTTCCAGGCGAACCGGATCCAGCTGTCGCATGTCCGACCAGCGATTCTCCACAGTTATGGCAATAGTAAAGCCGATGCTCCTGACAAACTCTCGACATTAGCGCAAGAAGGATGGGAGCCGTTATTTTCTGCAATCTGTGGACTTCAGTTGGCAGGTGGAACCAAACCTTCCTTGCTTCATGATGGCCCCAGTATCATTACTGCAGGCTTTAAGCTAGAGGGTCGGGCGCATCGTACTAGTGTGACTGCAATGCTCCGAGCGTTAGTGCTGCTCCGATGGCAGCGCATTGATCGCAATCCAGCAGCGGATCCATCGCTTTACGCACAGGTGCAGGACCATTTAATTCCACACTTTTGGACTTCCTCGCATGATCTTAATCAGATCTGGTTCCCAGCCAAAGTCACGGCGGCCAGTGACTCCTTTCCACTCTCCACTTTGTCGGTGTTTCTACGGAGTTATCCAGTTGCTGCCCGTCCTACCACTGATGACGTAAATATTGTAGCAGACTCGGATCATTTGGAGTCCACTAAGGATCAACAGAATTCCACGTTGTATCAGCTGCTACCGGAGATGCCGCCAAGTACCCCGACCTTCCTGGCTTTGCATCAGTTGGTCCGGATTTATGCACAAAAGTCGCTTGAGGTCAGCGAATTGGAAGCCTTGGCTCCGAGCACTGCACAGTTGCCCCACCATTCTTACTACTTACACCTTCTCACATTTTGTCTCCATTCGTATCTTAACATGGCATGTACAGCCCAGGGATTTCAAATCTCGGATCCCACGGTAGTGGACTGTCTGGGACTTGGTAATAGACCGTTGGACTTGCAACCTGCCCCGCACATCACAGCTTCATATCCTAGAGTTGACAGTCGCATCGCTCTATATGGACCATCATTAGCACTGGTCGACCAGTACATTGATCACGTAGCAGTTACCTCCCAAGGACTCAATTTGGCGACTCGCGAATTTACAGTGTTATTAGAATCTACCTGTGACGTTGGACACACATGGGCCAGAATATGTTCAATACCGGCCGCGCAAATTTATCATCAAGCAAGCCTGGTTTTAGGGCGTGCTCGTCCACTCCCTGCCGACCGCCGAGAACCGCGCCCGCAGTTTCTCATGGCTGTTTATTACTATTTCTTGAATGCGTCGGAAGTGGGTTTTGCGCGTGTGATGAGCACAATCTTGCCAGATCATCCGGTCACAATCCCACGACCATCTCGGCCCTCAATGCTCCTTCGAGGATTTTCTGCTGGGAGCTACACTGCAGCAAGCATGGCCGTAGTATTCAGAGCCTTGGCGTGGAACCTCTCTATTCAACTCGGTGCCGGCGTGTGCGCCATGCATGCTGCCCTTTCTCCTAGGATTATGCCATGAAGAAGTAGACAACCCTTACCTGGGTGAGTCTCCCAGCCGCCCACACCAAGTCCGTATGGTTCATTTGGCCGCCGATAAGTTGTGCTGCTGGCAACCCACTTTGATCCTTTCCTACCTCTATGCAAAGCTAAGACTAACCATGGTGGTTGGAACACCCATGTGGGACAAAGGTGCGCACCATAACTACTGCCACTTGCTAAGTCAGAATTTGCCGATTGGACTTCAGTCCCTGGGTAGCCTGCTACTTCGGTACCCTATCCGCCCGCCTCACGTAGCGAATGAAGCCGCTCTCCGGCTCCTCTCTTGGATGCGACTGCAGATGGCAGACACCTTCAGGCCTCTCTTGCAGTCCTTTGGTAGCAGCGATGAAGACCTTCTAACCCTGGCCAACCAACTTGGTCTTGCTGCAGGCCTACCGACGGCCCTGGCCAGCCTGTCAGAGATGTCTACCTTCTTGCTTACTCAGCTCCGGGTCGGCCTCACAGTGTACTATGACGAACGGGAACCTGCGCCACGCCTGATGTCCTCTGAAAATATCCCGTGGCTGGTCGCCTTGGCCCGCTCCGAACTTCAATCTGTATCGTTTCGAGAACTCGTTGTTCTCCTCTACATCTTTCTGCCTCAACTATCATACCAGGCCACTCATCCGTCCACTGAACGGAAAGCTGATACATTCTCTATGGTAGGCATCGTTGCCACCACGTATGCCACTGGCATGCCGGCCAAATTACGGCCCTACGCACTTGGTCCGGAAGAGATTAATGAATTTTATCTCGACTTCCAAGACAACTCAGAACTGCCTGCCCTCTTCGCCCTTCCCCACATTGGTCCTCACACTCTCGCCGATTTACCGGATACATATAAAGAAAGGCGAGATAGTATCTACTACCGATTATGGGATGAGTTTCAGGGCAATCGCACGTCCTTCCAAGCAGGTGCTAATAGCGGCGATGGGATCCTAGTCAGCTTTACTATGCCAGCTGCCCCTGCTGATGACAACACGTATACTGCCCTTTTTCTGGTCCTTGAACAAGAGCACTATAAATCCAAGTCAACACAGGATATCACATTGCGTGCCTTTAACAGCTCCCGTGCCTATCGATGGAAAATTGCCCATGTCCCTCGACAACATGATGTAGGCGTCACTAACAGTCCACCTGGGCACCTTGGCTTGCCCGTGGAGGTGGCTACACTAACCCTTGAAGCTGAGATTCGTATTCTCTCAATGCAATTAGTTGGGCAAACCACCTTGGGTCATCATTTTGTCCAAATTAGCCGCATGTCCAACGCGCACAAGCCCATACACCTGGGCATCCCCAGACCCATTCCGCACCCACCCATTGAGAACCTGCACTATCGTGAATTCCTTTGTAGCTTGCGCCGTCTGTTGCTCTTCCTCATCGCTGGGGATGTGTCTACTCATCTTCCACAGGCTCCTGCATTTGGGCAACAGCTTCTTAGTCTGCCCAGAGAGGATGCTGGGCACCTTATTGCCTCAGCGGCTGCTCTTATTTTTGCACTGCGTGCCCATCGTACGAGTCTTGCCATTGCCGGTGTTTTTGGAGCAGGTAAAACCCTCACCTTTACTTATTTGCTAGTCTGGTTATCGCTCACTACGGTTCACACTCGCATCGCCGTCCTCTTCCGCGAGAATCCTGCAGGAGAGGCCATTGCTCAGAATGTTGACAACCTGCATCTCTCAGAGGCTCAGAAGCAGCTGCTGGTCCGACCAGTTGCACGTGACCATTTCTTTCCGGACCGGTTTACCATCGATAAACCGTCCAACAAGTGCAGTCACGCCATTGCTCATGCCAAGGTGGTTTTGTGCACCACAGGTACCGCGTATCAGAATGCGCAAAGTCCATATCCAGTAATCGCTGCCCACTTGAGAATCTGCAATCTACTAGTATTAGAGGAAGCGCAGCAGCTAGGGGAGCACAAGGGCACTTATGCGCAGTCACTCACACCAAACAATTGCCTTCACGTGTTGACGGGAGATGATAAGCAAAGTCAAGGAGGGTTGGCAGCAGGTGTTGATGCCGAAACGGTACGGGACCGCATTAATGAACCAAGTATTGGCCTTAAAGGGCATCACCGTTGGGTGACTCCAGCGACTCTTGCTCTGACACTTGTAAAGGGCACAGAACCCAGCAAAGAACGTAACCTCGACCTAGTGTTTCGCCAGGCAGCAGCTGTCCAGTATACAGAACTGACCCGTCCCTGGAAAACAGACAGTCCAACTCGCCTTTTCCCGGAATCTATCGCCGTTGCACCTTCACAGGGTGTGCGACCACTGCCTTCCATTCCGTACCAAAGCTTGCCGGCGGGCACTGGAGCCAGGGCCTCACTCGAATCTCCTACTACACTTCCGTCACCTATGGTTGTCACTGAGAGCGTTGCTGACTCAACTTTGCGCGTGGCCTGTCCTGCTGCCCAAGGCTGGAATCAATTTGAAGTCGACCTTGCATTAGCTCAACCCTACGGTACTGATTTACCCTTCCAAGCCTACTGGTCCTTGTTATGGTCCATTCAGCACGAACCTCTCCTTCAATATGCTGATACAAGCAGCCCGTTGGGTGTACTGTTAGTCCTGGGAGTGTTATCTGCCATGCCTGGCTCTCCCTTGCAATTTTTGCTTGCTACGGACTCTCTTAGTGCTAGCGGCCTTGACGGGTGTCACCACTGGTCGCTCATCCTGCCCACTAGCTCCCGAGTTCCCGCCCCCATTTATGAACCAGTCATAGCAGTACAATACCCTATGCTCTGTTCCTTTGGCCAGGGACAGTGGCGTCTGGGCACTGGCGCCCGCCGCACAGACTACACAGTCCCTACAGGATTTCGATATATACATTGGGATCATGAGGTTAGCCATGCTCCAGGTAAATCCGACAAAGAAAAAATTAACGAAGTGGTTGCGCAAAGAGTGTGGAAAGAGGTCATGAAGTTTACCACACACATCCCTGCCTACGATCCAAATGCGGTTGGAGCTCACACAGGACTTCTCGCTCTCACTAACATTGGGGGCCTTAAGGGTTATCTTGCTGATGCGCATACCCCTCTCTTGCCCTCTCGAAAGCCTGTGCCATTCAAGGTTGATACAGTGGTTACACTCGCTGGCGCCACATGTTACCATGCGCTAGTCTTTCAAACAGGGGTCAGTTTCTTGAGCGGGCAATCGGACTCTTCAGAACTCGCCAACCGTGAAGCATATACCAGAGCGACAGTTGGATTTACACGGGCGCAACAGTTACCATTGTTGTTAGTCCCCTGGACATGCGCGGCCTACCAGGCTGCGTTACGGTGCTTGCCACTCTCATGTACGGAGTAGCGTTCCTTAAATCCAAATACGATCGGTTCTTTCATGCAAAAGGGGGCATGAGCCAAGTCATCCTCTCCTTAGAAGAAATGCAGCGTCATTTGACAGGGTATTACCTTAGCCATTATAAAGGGTCACCTTTCCCACTTGCGCTTGCCATCAAATATAAAGTCAAGCATCGTGGTCAAAGTATTACCTGTACTGACCGCCTGCATCTCATGCTTGCCCTTGCTCGAAACATTGCGCAAACATCTTATCAGTGGCCAAGGCAAACAGCATTCTACCCCGGAGGCATCGACTCTCCCTTAGTCTGGGCATATAGCACGGACAATACACGAAGTCCCCAGTGGATTGTCGTGCCTGCATCGCCCAACAAGTGGTGGCTCTGGAACCAACAGTATGATATTTGGTTGGACCAACAGAACACCCATCCGAGTGCAGAGTGGTGGTCAATCCACTATATCCATTTCTTCGACTCTTGGCGCCTCAACCCTCTCTATGCCAGCCATACAGATATCACGCAGCGAGAAGGTCGCCGCCTCACAGAACATGTCCCTCAATGGTCAGCAGACCAAGAACAACAAGCTGCAGCGCGGGTCTGGCGCAAACGCAACACGGCAGACACTGGCCCTGCCCTTGCTGCCAAAGCCCGCACTTCTCCACCTGCTGCAGATCGGTGGGTACCTGCCACTATGCAAGAGCCCCAAACTGCGTCCTATGAAGCAGCGGCCAAGGCCACGTATGCCGTATTATCAGCACTCTCACTGGCCGCTGAGGCTACGATCACCAGCCAAGCCCTTTACACAGTTGGGCAGCCTATCTCGCTTAAGGGTCTCATTAATGTCGAGTGGCCCCTTGCTAGGCTGCAAATCAACATTAGCCCGTTTGCCAAACGCTACAGTGCATTTGTCAAAGGACATTTGTTCGAGTCGCTGCTTACTACTGGCTCTTTCACTAAGGTACTCACAGAGCTGCAGGAACTCAAATGGCAGTTGCTGCAGGCGCAAATGAAAAGCATGGCCCAAGTAGTTGCCAACCTGTTTCAGTGTCTACCTGACAATCATCCCACTTTTCAAGGTGCTGGACCCAGTGAGGGCTATCGTCGTTTCCAACACCAGGACTTCTGGGAGAAATCGCTCCTGGTTGCCACTCTCTCTTCGTTCAATCATGTGAAACGCCGCCAAGAAGCAGGTACGGATACCACTTTCCCTGCGGTGTCTAACTTTGCGCATATTCTACACAATCGTTCTGTGTCCAAGAACACTGAACGTACTCAAGAAGCTAATCGTCGGCTCGGGCTGCCATGGGATGCCCTTATGGTCTACTTCCCTATCAGAATGATCCCGGAACTGGCAGAGCACATGGGCAAACTCCCTGGGACTGATGTCAGGGACTTCCAGCAGGTTATCACGCTTCCTCAGCAAGATGGCGACCCTGTTCTGAAAGTAGCCGAAGGCAGGTTATCCCTTCCGACTCCAGCTCTTCCTCGCACCCCAGCAACCGACCAAGCCTGCTCTATTGGTCTTATCACACTTCCTTACTTGCATGCACTAAGTATTGCAAAGACTATAGTCAATGCCAAGATTGAAATGAAGCTGCCTCGATCTCGCCCACCCTCTGCTAAAGATTCTGCAGAGGGCGTTGTAAGACATCAGCCACCACGACCTTTTCCCCAGTGCCAAGCTGAATCTATCCTGGGCCAAGCTCATGCTGCCAACTTCGAAGCGGCTTCCGCGGAGGCCCTTCGTACTGACTTCTTTGCAATCTCTCCGTGCCCAAATGAAGATGTCATCAATCACACTTTCCCTGATTCAGTATGGCATCCTAAAGGCTCAGTACCCTCCCTGCCACCACCTTCGTTAGCGGCGTATTACAATGGTGAAGCTCGTGCAGAGGGAGGCATCAGTAATGTTGCAGGCAGTACTGAAGAATGGCTTCAACGATATGCCAGGGTTTCGCACCAGTGGTGGCCCTCTGTTCAATTTCAACGCCCTCATCAGGTTGACCTTGCAGGCCTACAACAATTGGTTCAAAGGCGACAGCTCCATGGCACTCCATCTCTAGGGAGTGGACATGCTTCTCGCATACGCAGTCGAACGCCTGCAGATCATTCGTCTCAACAGTCATCATCGTCTAGACGTGTCACTATGGGGAGGAAAGCGTCACGTCCCTTCCCCCACCAGTGATTTGGTTGATGCGATAAGGTGCAGCATGATATGCCTCCTATGAATGAACCTACTGTTCTCTATTATACCCCCTCTTCCTCTCTCCCCCGCCTTTCCTTGTCCTTCCTCAATCCTCATGCTTCCTCCTGTACACCAGCCTTCGGCTCGTGTGCGTTGGTCGCGTCTTTCCCCTCGCTTTCCCTTTCTCTCTCTTCTTCCTTTATTCAGTCGCTGCTTCCTTCGTACAACAGCCTTCGGCTTTTGTGCGTTTGGTCGCATGGTTCTCTCTCCCCTTTCTTCCTTCCTCCGCAGCCATTTCTGTTGCCATTTACTTAGCCCTTCGGGCTACGGGCGCACATGGCGTTGCGGTGCGGTTTGCCGTTAACTTTTGCCCCACTGCAGGCGCAGTGAGTACAGTGATGTCGGTTGACTCCTTGCCGATAACTTCAATTCTATTGCTGCAAGCACATTCAAGTTGCTCAATGCCGTCCTCTACAGGATCTGTCTTAGCAGTCACTTAGCCATTGCGGAGCTATTGAGAGGACATTGGTAAGAGCTTGGGTTCTATGTACCTTCGGGGAGAGACGAAAAGCTCTTCACTTCTTTCCTCACTAGCTTCTCTCTGGCTGCAGTGACTTAAAGTTGGTGATCCAAAACTCTGTGGCTCATTTAAGCTGCTAGCAGTCCAATCCGAGCTGTAATGTTAATGTTGTGGCTTGTCTAAGATTTTTGCAATCCACTTTGAGCGTACTCGGAACCGACTGCAATCGACTACTATCGGGGGGCGTCATACCCCCATAATTCACTTGCAGTGTATAAGCAGTCACTGACGCGATCGAACAGGTCATGGCTTGGGCTCAGGCCATGTCGCCTTAATACCCTCGTGCTGCCAACCTCACACCTGCTTCAGATGTTTCAGCTTCGGATCCTGCCATTTTTGTGACTTATCGTACTCACACCCTAACAGTGCCAATCTATTCGGCTTGACCATCGCACGCATTCGCCAGCCATTTCTTTCTATTTGGGCGGCTGCTCGACGAGCTTGGTGCCATGAAGGACGTTTGGCTTTCGCTCTGCGTTTGCCACTCGTCCTTCTGGCACGGGGCTCGACGCTGCCTCCCTACACTTTGCTTTCTCACCGGCATGGTCACTTTCGTGGCATGAACGCTTAATAAGCTTTGCGCTGGCTCCTCGCTGTCTTTCTTTGATTTCAATATTATGAGATGGCTCTCACATCGCAATATGCTTTACTATTTCAAGAGCAGGGCTCTTCGGCAACGACTTTTTTGAGTTGCGCTTTCTGTTAAGCGGGTCCCTCTGGCTGGCTTGCGGACACTTCGCAATCGAAGTATTGTGTCGTGGCTGTCTGATGACTACATTGCGACTTCTTTTCTCTTGTCATTCATTTACGTAACCTTGCTGGAGCTACTATGGAGTACAATGGAGTACAATGGAGATCGCTCTCTGCCTTCGTCTGCCGACCTTGTACAGTTTTTCGTAGTCTCACTGTAGATTTGTTAATGCGCTCTCTTAGATTGGGATCTTTGAGTTTATTTTGTTTTCTACTTTGACCGCTGCCACCAGTGCACAAGCGGCGTCCACGCAGAAAAAAAAATCGTTATCGATAAGATCCAACGTTGCAGTCTCTGGACGGTAAGTCCGTCATATCCCAGTGAGTAAGATCAGCATTGAACTTTATTGCTTTCTCCTTTCGCAATAAGATTCGCCGTTTTTGGTTTGTTTGCCAAGTGATTTGGTGGATGGAGAAAAGTATTGGTGGAGACTCGTTGGAGTCACCATCTCTCTCTTCTGTCTTTTGGAGACACGTTGGTGTCACCAATTTATTCATCCTATTTAAAGAAGAAGTTGGAAACTCGTTGGAGTTACCATCCTTGTCTTCTTTCCTATCTTATTCTGCTCGGTGTCAATTTCTTACCAGGTTTGATCTTGCTCATTCCAGTGGAGGGAGTCTTGCTCTTATCTTGCCATCCAGGGCTTGATGCCAGTACGTTCGTCTGCGAAGATTTTCTGTCATTGCACACCCCTTGGATTCAGTCATGTAAAGATGTCCAGTTTCCATTCAGTTGTGCGCAAATCGAGATGAAGTGTACCGTTCATGGATGAACAGTTGCATGTGAAAGCACATGGACCCACGAGGCCTTTCGGCTTAGGAAAAAGGCTGTAGCGCTCGCATGGTAGCGGAGCACTGAAATCTGTGCTTCCTGCCGAGCTACCTAGTGCCATTGCGTCCTGTGCCTGTAAGGATCTTACTGCTGGCTTTGATCGGAAACTGCATTGTGTATCTGCTGCATACTGTTCAGGGATTGGTACATACAGGATTGGCATTGCATACAAACCTGGAACCTTTCGAGCAGGATTCTTCAGCAGAGTGTGGACTGCAGTGATTTCAGCGGCAGTGGACTTCAGTTGCTTGTGATAAGAGTGGCCTTTCTTGCAGGCAATTTCATAGTGAAACCATGACTTCGTTTGACCCTGCAATTCTTTCAGGCAGCGATCCTTGAAGTGGCAGAGGCAACAAAGGCTGCCACGAATGTCGCGACCCAAGCACTCCAGAGTGTTCAGCAGCAACAAGCGATTTCGAATGCGCCTGCTTCGAGTCAGCCTTCAGTGAGAGCAGACAGGGTTGATTGGTCAAAGTTGATTTCCAAACCTGCGCATTTTGATTACAAAACCACTGAAGAAGAGATCAGGGCATTCCGTGATTGGAGTTGGCAGCTTGTTCAATATCTAACTGCAATTGACCAGAGTTTCGAGGGTGAGCTGAAGATGATTTTCGACAATCCTTCAACAGCTTTAGACATGGTAACTGCTGGACAGGATACAAAACATCGTAGTGGCAAACTGTATGGTTTGTTGGCTTCGCTGGTGAGGAACAAGGCTTTGAACATTGTTCGGAGTGTCAAAGTGGGCGATGGTTGAGACAGATGATATTAGCATTGAGGCCTAGCGACAACAATCGAGGACTTGCACTCTTGACTGCACTTACGAGTTGGGCACCATTCCAGATGAACCAACCCCTTCAACCACAATTGCTCAAACTGGAAGAGGTCATGGAGGAAGCCAGACGTGCTGGTACAACGATTCCGGATGATCTCAAGCAGGCTGTGTTATTGAAGGCGGTAACTGGACCACTGCGTACCCATTTGAATCTTTCTGGGGAGGAGAGTGCGAAGTACAGTGATTTGCGGGAGGCAGTGCTGAAATGGGACAGAGGTCAGCAGAAGTGGTCAGGTCTCATCTTGCCGGATGATACAGGTGATCCTATGGAAGTTGACAGGTTGAAAGGCAAGAAAGGAAAGGGAAAGAACAAAGGACAGGAGAACAAAGGTTCCTTTCAGAAAGGAAAAGGAAAAGGGAAGTCGAATTCAAAGGGCAAGGACTTTTCAAAGGGCACGAAGGGAAAAGGAAAGGACAAAGGAAAGTTTGGTGGGAAGCAAGACAATCCTTCCAAGGGCAAGGGTGGCAGATGCCACATATGCGACAAGCCAGGGCACTATGCTCGTGATTGCTGGCAAAACGTTCGAAATGTCTCCAATGATGGACAAGCTTTTGGAGACGCAGTCAAATCCTGGTGCTTCAAGCGCTGCTGGTTCGGCGAGCTCGAGTACTGGGAAAGCTACAGCTACAGGTGGTTCAAATTCACAGGGGCAACAACGTGTGGCCCGGATTCAGGAGCATGACTATGATTCTGGACAGGACTTGGTGTGTTTGACCTTCGAGGACCAGGAGCTTCAGGTTCATTGCGAGTTGTGCATTATTTCATTGGTGATGAGGTAAACCACGGCTCAGTTCGAACTGTCCTGAATTCAGATGGCGTTGATGATGACGAAAACAGTTGGAACATTCTGTTGGACTCAGGTGCAGATGCCTCGATTTTCCCAGCAACTCTTGCACATGTTGGATATGATTCATGTCAGGCGCCGACGAAACTGCAGGACGCCCAGGGAAAAAACATTCCCATTCATGGCGTGAAGGATGTTGAGATCCAGCTAGTTGACCAGGCTGGCAGGAAAGTTCTGATTCGTGAACAGTTGCTGTGAGCGATCGAATCGCCCAACCAATTCTTTGTTTTGGCAAGATGATGGAAAATGGTTGGGGAATCAACGGAAGTGAGCAGACCTTGGTGCATCCAATGTCAGGTGTCAGTGTCCCAGTTGAAATGCAGAACAGATCAATGTCAGTGCGTGGCTGGGTTCGAGTTACAAGTGAAACAGATGCAAAACCTGATTGCGTGTGTGTTGTGACTGCAGAAGTGTTTGATGACTTTCACAGCATGGCATTTGGTTGGCAGTTCAATGAGGATGGAACTGGTCGAGGCAAGCGTATTGCAGACTGCTTTCAGGATCCTTCGATTGCGTTACCTTCGATGCATGGAGCCAAGTATCGCGCCACGCTTGTCAAAGATGGAAGTCATTGGGCAGTGCTTGAATTGTGTGAACGCTTGGGCTGCATGATTGATCTGTCTGCAGAATTCTATGGATACTCTGGAAACAGGTTGGTCCTGGCTATCATTACCAACTCTGACAAGGCGCCACACCTCATGGGATTTCGACTTTTGGATGACCCGGTTGATATTCCTCGAAATGAAGCTAATCTTATGGAGCCTGAGATTGATGAAGCTCCCATTGCCCCAGAGGATGAAACCATTGATGACTTCGAAGGTGCTGACATTCCATCCAGGGATGACAGGCCACAGGAACAACCGGCAGGACGTGTGGTTGATGCTCCACCTCGAGACGCAGGCATCACTGTGAATGGTGTTGAAATCTTCAGGAATTCAACGTTGGCAACCATGAGGACTGCTTGTGAATTTTACAACATTGCCAAGTCTGGAGGTAAGCAGAGGTGCTTTCAGAGGCTCATGGATTTTCAGAAGAATCTTGAGTTGCAGGCAATCACAGGTGCTGCGCGTGAGGCTGAACGAAACTTGTTGAGGGAGCCCAACGCCCAGGCCCTTGCTGAATTGCCTTCATTGGATGAACAGAGAAAACATGCGCTCACTCACCTCCCTTACAAGAGTTGGTGCGAATCATGTCTCAGCCACAGAGCCCGTGCAAACCCTCACTTGAGAGACAACTCTTCTCGTGACTCTGGAACTCCTACAGTGAGTTTTGACTTCGCCTACACGAAGGCAGCCGAGGATGGACAACAAGTGAGAGATGTGGAATCAGTTTGTGCATTGGTGGTTGTGGACAGTGCAACTGGTTTTCTTTCAGCGATTCCAGTGTCGAAGAAAAGTCAGTTCGAGATGATGGTGCGTGAGTTGTTGAGTTTCATACAATCTCTTGGCCATGCAGAAGTGGTGTTGCGAAGCGACAACGAGCCTTCATTGAAGCAGCTACAGGCAATGACGATGAGGGCCAGGCAGGCCTTAGGGCTTCCAACGAGGGTAGCGTCACCTGCTGCATACAGCCATGGAAACTCGCTCTGTGAGAATGCTGTTCAGAGGATCAGGGATTTGGCTGGCTCTTTGATTCACAATGTTCAGAGCAAGCTGGGGATTACGCTGGCTACTACACACGGTCTTTGGACATGGGCTCTGCGACGCAGTGCTTGGTTGTTGAACAGGTTCAATCCCATCAGAGGAGCAACAGCATTCGAACTGGTCTACAACAAGACTTACCGTGGTAGGTTGTGCGAGTTTGGTGAACCAGTATATGGCTATGCAAAGACAGCTATGAAGGGTAATCCCAAATGGCAGCGGATGTTGTTTCTGGGAAAGGTTGAAGCGCAAGACACCTTTGTGCTCTACACTGGAACTCAGGTGGTTTTGTCTCGGAGCATACGGCGAATCTCCACTGACTGGAAATCACATATGGCCTTCTATGTTCACTTCAATGCACCTACTTGGAACTTCAAGGTTGGGTACGGAGGCAGAGTGATTCCCACTAAGGCCAAGCCAGAAGCGAAGTCAGTGAGTTTCAGTGCACCTCGACAACCAATCTTGGCATCTGGTTTCGTAGACGAAGAGGCTGAAGCTGTGAAACAGAAAGCTCAGGAGGAGCAAAGAGAGGAGCGAGAGCTTGAAGCCATGGCAGGGCACGACCCAAAGTTCTCGAAGGATGCTCTTGCGCCAATGGTGACCATGGAACCCTCAGGCCAACTTTCACTCGAAGAGATTGAGGCCAAGATAGATGAGCAGGAAGAGGACCTTGAGATTGTGAATGATGGTTCCCTTGCTCCTTCGACTCCAGTTCAGGCACCAGTTGACCGTCCAGCGACACCTCGAGGTTCCCCGACAACCCGCACTCATGAGCCAGGAGGAGACCAAGACCATGAGTCCAAGAAGGCCAAGACTGATGGTTCAGCAAAGAAACCACGACTTGAGAGAATCAAGCTTGAGCGTGAGAAGATGGTGAGAGCTGTGAAGTTTGCAGACGAAAGCTTCTACACCATGGATGAGTATGAGCATGAGCTACTCCTTGAGGACAACGAGGAGGATTCTCTATGGTGTGGTGAAGATGAGCTGGAATTCTCAGAGGTTCCCCAGGAACTATGGTCAACGTTTCCAATTGACAAGCAACCTCCAGAACCAGAAGCTTGGGTTGATCGATTGGCTGACCAGGTTGAGATTGAGAGGCTCAGAAAGATGCAGGTCATTGAACACCTCAGCGACTATGAGGGTGAGATTGAAGGTACCCTCACGGTGAAGTCGGTGTATGACTGGCGGCTGAAAACGAAGACAGAAACGGTCGATGGAAGCCCAGTCGAATGCAAGAGGTGAATGAGACGAAGCAGACTTGTTGCACGCGAGTTCAACAATTCAAAGCGTGATGACGCGTTCTCTCCTGCGACTGGATGCCACACGACAAACCTGGTACCACTCTTGTATCTTTCAAAGTTGAATCGAGTGTTGGATGATGACAGGGACACGCAACCCTATGGAGTGACACTTGCAGCTTTGGATATCAAAGATGCCTTCCTTCAGGTTCCTCAAGAGAAGGCTTTCAGGATCAAGCTGGGACAGCAGCACTTTGCTGTGTTGAAGAATCTGCCGGGGCAGCGATTGGGAGCCAAACAATGGTATTGGTACCTTCGCAGGTAGGTTACAGACAAGCTTGGATTCGAGTGGAGTGCAGAGCAACCTTGTCTGGCACGCTCAGGACCCAATGTCTTCATGCTGCATGTTGATGACTTGCTGTTCTGTGGGGAGACTAGTTTCTGGAAAGAGAAATTTCTTCCAATCCTCCAAGAGAAGTTCAACGTGAGTTACAGTGTGTTGGAAGGTGAACTTTCAAGCATTACATTTCTTCGTAGAAAGATTGTGCGACTTCAGGATGGATTGATGATTGTTCCTGGAACTTCCACAGAAGGTGTTGTCTTCAATTTCGAGCGCGTGTTTGGCAGGGCACGGCAGCAGAAGGTACCATGTGATGCTGGAATCCAACTCGAAGACAAAAGCCAGGAACTCAGCTTTGCAGACGCAAGGAACTACAGGAGCGTGATTGGCCAGCTTCTATACTTAGCAAGGGACAGAGTTGATGTAATGTTCTGCGTGAAGGAACTCTCAGGCTTCATGGCAAAGCCTACAGTTTGTGCTCTGCAGAGGCTCCGGAAACTTGTTGGATACCTCAAGACAACAGGAAACATTGGTGTGAAGTTGGTGTTTCCAGAGCATGGGTCCGGAAAGCTGAAGCAAGGGGCTGAGAAGTTTTGGTTGCTTGAAACTTTCACAGACGCGGATTGGAGTAGCAACCGAAGTCACAGGAAGTCAACGTCATGTGCAGTTCACTTCTTGAACGGGAGCCTGGTATATGGCGCATCACGGACACAGCGTGTGGTGAGCCTATCTTCCTGTGAATCAGAATTGCATTCAATGGTCAGTGGATGTTGCGATGCCATTTTCATCAAACGTTGCGTGGCTTTCATTTCAAGAGAATCCATTGAACACTGGCAGTTCACTGACAACAGCGCAGCAAGGCAGCTATCCACTCGTCAAGGAGTTGGGAGAGTGAGGCACCTCTCCGGAAAGCTGTTGTGGATCCAGGATCTTGTGCTGCAGAAGGAGTTGTCGGTTGGCCAGGTAGCGACCTTATGGAACTTCAGTGATGTTGGAACAAAAGCATTGAAACAGTCCCGTACGGAGTTGATGCTGCATGGAGTGGGAGCCATTGATCCACAGACACTACAGATGCTGGGTCAAGATGAGTACGAAGCTGCGGTTGCTAAAGGTTCTCCTCAGAAGTTGAAGCGACTTTTGAAAGCAATCATGCAGATGACAATGCTGGTAGGCCTTGAGCCTGTGGGTGTGTCAGGTTCCGACCCTGAGCCCACTTGTTCTTCAGGAGTGACGCAGGATGCTTCAGTGTGGACTACAACAGGCACAGTTCTCCTTGCGGTATTGCTTGTGATGTTGGTGATTGCAGTGATCTATGCATGGAAGAAGATCATCAAACTTTCATCAGATCTCAACCATTGTTGGAATCAGGTGGCAGGACTTGACTCCTATGCAGGCGACATTTACAACAGGTTGGAGAACCACATGAGTGAGCAGCAACTGCGTTACGAGGATCTGGGGAATGAGTTGTCGATGGCCACGGACTACTCTGAAGGAATCCATTTTGGTTTGATCGAACAGGGTGGCTTCGTTCGATGGATGCAAGGCTTGACCATGGAACAACGTGCTTCTATGAACAACATCGAGAGAGCAAACCTGGTATCATTCAATGTGATGGGTGCTGATCAGTATCTGCGTTTGGTCAGGCAAAGAGCAGTAGCACACTCAGCTGAAACCACCGACGATGGCGGTGATCCTGCAGGTGTGGACACCTCACAGGAAGGTGAGGAAGAAGAGCCGAATGCAGAAGATCCAGTTGTCTCAAACGTTCCAGAAGACATTGAGACGATGACCGAACTTCTGGACATGCTCAAGGCAGAACTTCAACGAATGTTGGAATTGGGAGAGTACCACAATGGTGCTTTGACCCAAACAGTCATTCTGGCTGTGCTTGATGGAATCCGTGACAGTGCAAGCTTTGAGATCAGGGCTGAGATCAAGAGGAAGTGTTGGGCCTTGTTCACCACTTTGAAGACAAGGGCATTGCGCAGTGGTCGAAACGACGAAAGGGCTGAATACTTCGGCATGATCGCAGACACCATGTCCACGACTCAGAGAACTTGATGAAGATGACTAGGCAGTGACTTTGCAGCCACGAGAGCTGGAAAATCGCAGGATAGAGCTTGAAAAGCTCGAAGACCTTTTCATCACTCTAAGGAGGAGTGCGAAGATTTTCTGTCATTGCACACCCCTTGGATTCAGTCATGTAAAGATGTCCAGTTTCCATTCAGTTGTGCACAAATCGAGATGAAGTGTACCATTCATGGATGAACAGTTGCATGTGAAAGCACATGGACCCACGAGGCCTTTCGGCTTAGGAAAAAGGCTGTAGCGCTCGCATCGTCGCATTTAGACTGAAGGTTAGGATTGTGTTTTGCCCACCTTCCATTAATTGTTCTTTTACGCCCCTGGGTGCAGCAATTCGTTATCGGTAAGCTCTGACATTGCTGTCCCGTGGACGGTAAGTTCGTCATATCCCAGTGAGTAAGATCAGTAGTGAAATGCAACTGCTTCCAGCATTTTTTGTGTGTTAGTTCACATGTGTTTTTTCTCACCGCAATTTAGCAGGAACGTGTGATCCTCAGTCGTCTAGTGCGAAGGGTTCAGTAACGCGTTCAGTGTCACAACGATGCTTAGCAAAGATGTCCTTCTCTGTGCATGTGTTATGCGCCCAGGGTAGGCTTGCCGATTCCAAGGCACAAGGTCAGTATCACGTTTTCGGTTTTGTTTGCCAAGTGATTCCTTAGTCCTAGGCACACAATGCTCTCCCATTTCCTTCGCATGAAAGATGTCACCAGAATAATGTCACCAGCTTGTATTTGTGAGTCCTGTTCTTGTTGAGCCGTAATTCCGTTCTTTTCTCAGGAAGAACCCTTGTCAGCAACAGCTGGCGTTGTCGCCAACATTGCAGCCACTTTCCCGAGCATACATTTTGCCGTGTGCCTGGTGTCATTGTTTCATGGCAATTGCAACCATTTTTCATGTGTTGAGCATGAGCACTTGCGTCAAACATCTCAGGCTGCCCGGCTAGTGGGGTTCTTCCAGTGCAGTAGTTGTGCCACCGGGTTGTTACGCTCCAATTTTGTTAGGAGCAGTTGCTGTCGCAGGACGCTCTGGATTTGTGACGTTGGGATTGCAATGATTCCTTCACGTATGTCGGGATTGCAGTTTTGTATTTCTAGATTACATGCGTATATGGGACTGGAAACTTGTCACTCCTGCACTTGTTCACGTTCCCAAGATCTCGGAGGTGTCTGTTTATCTCAGGTGTTTGTTTAAGTTCCCAAGATTGCTGTTATCATTCGACGTGCGCCTGATGTCAGTGCTTCAGGGCTGTTACGACCATTTTTCATGTGTTGACTTTACTACTTTGCTATGTCACTCAACCTTCTCAGGCCGTCCGTCTAGTGAGGTTTCTTCCCATTCAGGTGTGCAACCATATCTATTGTGATTTTCTACTTGTCGTGCACTCAGGACTTCTTATGTTACGAGGAAGAATTGCCAGGCCCGGCTGCAGTCTTAAACATGGATTGCGCACTCCAGCAGCAAAGTGCCTGAACATGATAGATTGCTGTCCTGCAAGATGTGTCGATTTGGAAACCGCTGATCTACTTGTGAAGATCTCTCTTGCTGTGAGCACTTATTCTTTTTGAAATCGCCTTCGCAGAGGTATTGTGGGGCTGTTTTTTACCGATCAAATGTGTTGATTTCTCATGAAACTGTGTCTTTGGTGAAGTGCCTTTGCGGTGCCCTGTTGAACGTCAGCATGGTATTGGGAAGATTCTCGATACCAAGCAAAGCTCACACGGTCCACACGAACAAGAGTCAACCATTGGCTCAATTGCGTTTGACTTTTGGACTTAGTGACAAAAAGTGCAATCAAGCACGACTCAAGGTGCTCCTCGCATTCCATGAAAGTTCAGGGTGACGCTTGCAAAATTAGTTGCGTAGGAAGTGGCGCAGCATCCATGAACCAGTCACTTTGCCAATCAATTAGCACTAGATATGGTCAGTGGTCACCCTGCCATCAACCATCAATTCACCTTCGCTTCTTTCCAGCGAGATGGGAGTTGCACAGCTAGCCATTGACACTACCAGTGGTCGGGACATGGTGGCGTTGCTTGGTTGTGTTGTTGGTGTCCTCCTATCCTGAATTCAGTCTAATGGAAAGGGTGTTTTTTGGTTTCTTCAGTTGGCCCACTTGAGTCAAACACGGCAACCGCACCAGGCAATTAAAACCACCTGGAAATGCGAACACGGGAGTGGCCATCAGTCGGTAACAACTGATATAAAAAGGAGGAAAAAAAAATGAGCGTTTCGTGAAAATATCAGCATTGGACTTCCTTCAGTTAGATATTAGGGCCATTAGTGTTGCTGACAGGATTTTCGTCAATCGATGTTTGTGGTTGCGCTTTGAATGCTGGTCAAATTGTGGTGGCCGAAGCTGTTTCAGAGGACTGGTTGCAGAATGTGATGAACGGCATTTGTGAATTTTAAAGTGGATCCGCTGAGCAAAGAGAGTCGATCAGGAGCTCTCCGAGAATTCTAGCAGTCTCTCTTCCTTCCAGCGGTTTTCCGAAGCATTGGTATCATTGGTTGCCATGAAGCCTTCACTTTGGCGCGGGCTAAGCTACCAACTACAAAGCTTTGCAGAGGAGATTCCACTGGCCGAAAGCTGTTCCACGAAAGATTTTGTATGTCGCTATATATGGTACTTTTACTTTCCCTTAACAGATCTTAGGTTGTTAAAGAGCAAATGGTTGCTTTTTTTTTTCGGGGGACATTTACCTCTCCACCATCTGAGATGTTGCAGCAAGTGGGACATTTCCGCACGACTGCTGAAGTTGTTTCTCGTATTTCCAGGGTTCATGCAGCGGGCGGCTGCAAGATGATGTTTCTGTCAGTTGGCCGAAGCTGTTTCAGAGGACTGGTTGCAGAATGTGAGGAAGTGCATTCGATCAGGCGCTCTCCAAGAATTCTAGCATTCTCGATTCCTTCCAGCGGTTTTTTGAAGCCTTGGTATTTGGTTGCCATAAGGCCTTAACTTTGGCGCGGACGCAACACCAAGCCTTGTAGAAGAGATTCCACTGGCTGAAGCTGTCTTGAATGCACAACGATTTGAATTCTACATTTTCTCCACTGGAAACTTCCAACTAGTAAGTTTTGAGCCCACTGCAACGGGGACTCTTTAGCCATCAACATAGAAACACGCTGGCTGCGTGCAATCTGCAAATAAATAGCTTATTGAGTTCACTACTGGTGGGATTGGACATGGTGCACTGACCCGTTTAGGTGCTGGGCGTTTCCTTTGACCGGGAATCCAAGCTACAGTGCGAGTTGGCGCTGACAGCTCCGTCGCATGGATCAATGATCCGCACACAGCAATTGCAACTCTCACAGCTGTCAAGCTCATCAGTGAACAAGTTTGGGCATCAATTCCAAGTTCTATAGCTCAAACGAAATGTCCGGAATAAGTGGCAGATGTTTACCACAGTGTTACCTCATAGCTTAGTTGCTTTCCACACCGCTCCATCTGGACTCTGTTCTTCTTTCCAAAACCGGCATTATGGTTCAACAGTTTCTTTGAGGACCAAGCAGTTGTCGCTACACGCTCTCCTAAATATTTTTTGCAGCTTCCGAGTTTTGAAGGACCTGAGTCTTGTGCAAGTTGGTACACCAGTTGCAGCACAAGATGTGACATACCTGCCGCATGGGAAACAACGCAGCTGTTGATTAGTGCGTTTCCCATGGTGCCAGCCACCCGCGACATATCTTTTGTAGAATCTGGGCATGAGTGGCCATTCTCAGACCCGTCCTACCCTTTTCAAGCAGATGAGGCCATTGTATCTGTGAGCATTGTTGCCTACACACACGCGACACGAGGTGACTTTAAGAAGTGGCATCACTCCTTTTGAATGCCTTAGCATCCGCGAGTCACATGTAATAAGTCTGTACCGTCCTCAGTCAATGAAGATCAAACCATTTCGTTGCAGACGCCCGCAGTGAACCAACATGTGGACTGGCAGAGTCTAAGCAGCTGTCACTCGTTTTTGTCTGTTCTGTGTGCAGCTCGCCCTTGCGCCACACATACTATGCAGCTTGAATTTGACGAGGGTCCTTTAGATTTAGTGCCAAAAGCATTGAAAGCACTCCGCTCTGCAGGCAAAATACGTAACCTGTGAGCACTTTGCAGATGAAGCCACGTTACTTGATTCAATGGGCTTGCAAGTGCAATGGCCACCATCAAGTGTTGGTCACTGTTCGATCGTCCACTTGTCAACGATACCTCAGGGGAGTCCTTGCAGTTCATGTGCTTTTCCAGGTGCAAGTGGCAACCGCCGAGTGCTTTTTTTTCAACCGCCGAGTGCTTTCTTCAGTGCTTTCTTTCAAGTCCCTCATTCAATCAAAACAGTGAAGCATTACAAAACATAGATGGCTGCCCTACAAGCTACATAGATTTGAAACCACTGATCTCTTTTATAAGTTGTGTTGCTATCATTTAAGGAGTCTGATGACTGCGCCAACTTTCTGCTCCTGCACTGCTGTCGAGTGTTGTAATTGTAGTGACAGCTGCCTTTCCCTTGTACTGTTGCCGTCAGATCTAGAGTAATGTCTAGAACGTTGTACAGGCTCAGTGATCGTTCATTAAGACGTAGAATTGGATTCCAGCTTAGGCGGAAGATCAGATGAATTAGCTGAACATAGCTGGCAAATATCCATTTAGTGCGGGCGGGTCATTTCACTTCACTTGAGCCCTGGCCCAATCACCTCCGTGTTTCGAAACTGTCACATGCTTAACGTTCACTGATGACAAACACGTTGGAATTGTTTGACTTGGAGCCTCGTTAGGTGGCCAGTAGGGTGATTCATATTTCTCCTTTATCCAAGTTACTCGCCTGTCTGTATTCCAGCTTTCCAAGTCACTCCAGTTGTTCTGACTCTAGGTCATTTTGATGATGGTGGCTGGACCCAAGTTGCAATCCAGACGGAGCCCGGAAAGAACCTTGTTTCCATGGAGTTTAGTAGTGCTTGCCTTGCCGCACTCCCTTCTCCTGCGTCGACGCTGCACCCTTGGCACTCCGTTTGGTGACGTCTTTGACGCGTGCTTGTCCAAAGAGTCACCCGCCGGGATAGCCCGGAGGCTCCAAGGAGCTTTCCCGGGTGACTCTTTTTTCCAAGGGTCAGTAGGCTGATTCATATTTCTCCTTTATCCTTCAGTGACTCGCCTGTTTGTATTCCAGCTCTCCTAGTCACTCCAGCTGTGGGGAGACACAACGAGCTCGATAATTCTTATTTGGGCACCTAACACTACCTACATTCCTTCCACACATGCACCTCGTTGAGCCCTGTTGCCATGCCAGACAAGACAAGGAAGTTGGGTCTGTTGTATACCCACTTTCCATCCATGGAAATTTCCGGAACTGGCGTTTCTTTGTTAATTCCCGCCTTCTATCCATGGCTTGTTCCTGTTTCGTCAGGTGGCCCATTAAGCAAAACCGGAAATGGCGTGGGATCCATAGTGGCCTTTATTCTTCCTTTTTCTTGCTTGGTATCCGCAATCCTTGCCTGCATCCTGCCATAAGATGGGTCGTTGCGCCTGTTTCTCTGGTGATTTGCAAAGATGATGCTCCGTCTGCTTTCCGATTGTTTTGCCCGATCTAGAGAAGACTTCAATTGATAGTTGTAGACATTCATAACTGCGTACAATGGCTTGTGGGGGGCCAGCTTTTCAGTTCTTACTTGAGGTGGGGCAAGTTAGGACTGTAGTTGCAAGGGTTCACGTGGTCGCAGTGCCAAGGTGAGCTCAGCTTGATAGGGGGCAAGTTTGGATTCACCAAGGTAGGCATTGCCCATCCTAAGTCAACTAGCTTGAGGGAGGCAAGCTTGATCATGCACATGGGCTATAGCGAATTCGTGACCCTTTTGATTTCTCTTTGTCGCGCTCCTTCAAGTGATTTCTTCTTGATTTAGTCAGGCAGTCGTTGGGCGCTTCAGCATCATCCTTTTTGACAACAGCCGCTCGAATCAGTTATCGTTTGTGTGATCTAGGCCATTGGTTGCAGTGCTTTTCCCTAAGCTCTTTTGTGGCAGTGTGGTTGGCTTTATTTTCATTACATTCTGTGGCGGATAACTTGCCCATGTCCCACTCCAACAAGCGCTTTGTCGCAACGTTGGTTTTCCTAGCATGATCTCCACGGTCAGCGGTAATCTGGCGTATGTCGATGATTGGTCATACAGCCTCGCAAGCGGTCAATTGCCTTAGTGTTCATCGCTTGAGTGGCATGACGCTTCCCGTCCCCACGTCCACTTGTGACTGTTGGCAATGAATGGTTTCAGTCTCCACGTCCACTTGTTGCTGAGGGAAATGAATGGATTCTGTCTCCACGTCCATTTGGTTACCAGGGAAACGAATGGGTTCGGCCTCCATGTTGCTCGGTTTGCTGACCTCTTTTGTCTAAGTGCCGTCTTGCTGGCTTCTGTTCGAACATATTCTTCGTGACAAATTGTTGTTCCTTGGCTGTGCCATATCCGTCACTCTGCTGTCATTGCTGACTCGCCGTCCACCTTGCACAGAGACCCGCTTGCTGCACGGCAATTTCAGCGCATATTACCTTTCCCTTGTTGGTGAGGCACCGGTTGCCCGCCCGCATTCTATATTGAGTTCAGTTCACTCGTGCAGGTCAGGTCAAATAAGCTCAGTTTCATAACTACTCGCCCTTTAGGTTGACAATGCAGTAGCAGAGCTTCTGCTCTTTGCCGCACAGCCTCGAGCCTTTTCATTCCAGCTTCCTTTTCAATTGGATCTTCTTTGTCGCTGTTGTGCTTACTCAACCAATTTGTCGTGTGTTCGGAATGCCGTTGGATGGTGTTTTCTATTATTGGCCGCGTTTCCCTTAGATGGCCTTGTATTTCGTTCAGCTCTACCATTAGAGTGCATGTCTTGTAAGCGCAGGGGTTCTAGCTGAAGGACCAACAGAGCCAACTTTCCAATTGCACCGCCAGCTTAGGAGGGGAGCTTTGGCGGCAATAATTGCCAAGCATCAGCGTGGTGAGAGGGCGCGCCTGATGTTCACGGTTCTACAGCGCTCTGGCCAAATAACCGCAAGCTTGAGGGGAGCAAGCTTGGCGTGCCATCTGCAAGTGCGGCGGTTTCTCAATATGCCATCCCACAGTATCCTCGCAGGCCAAATCGTTTCCTTCAATTAGCAGTGCCTTAAGTCTCGGCAGAGGAAAGGCTCAACAAACATTGTTGCTGTGATTGGCCGTTTTCCTCATTAAGCTCGCTTCTGCTCAAACGGCAAATAATCAAGTACCAAAGCAGCTTCAAGGCAAGAGCAGATGGAGCGTTGGCTGTCAAATCACTTCTTGCGCCCTGCCTCTGGCAGTGAAGTGCCGCAGCCATTTCCGCAGCCGCCCACCTAGCCCCACAACAGCTTAGGGGAAGGGGTAGGCCCGCGCCTGACACGCTGGGGTCCGGTGCAGTCGGCGCGGGGGCGTAGCCATGGCTTTCAATTGATAACAGGACCTGTGGCTGCTAGTCGCTGCTCCACCATTAGCTGTCCGACACCAGGGGTTGCAGCGCTTCGCGCTGGTCTAGCCTTTGTCTCAGCTGCTATAACACGGCTGCGAGGCGGTCTCTGGGTTTCAGAGCATGGAGCACTGCGATTTTTCATGTGGTTGACTTGGCTTCATCAAGTGCTGTACTTTTTGGCGCAGAGTAAATATCTCTGGGAAACACGGATATGCTCATGCCAGTGCAATCGCAGACTGCAAACCACTTGCCTTCGTGACTCCTGTAGGGGAGGTGCGCATGCTTTGGTGCCCAACTTCACCCACTCGAACAGCGTGCCATGGCGTGCTGCCAGGCTACCTGCATATCACCCTCGTTGAGAGGAAGAACTTCCTGACGGTGGTCAGGCAATACATCTGCATGGGGGCCCTCTGGGGAGGGCCCCTGGAAGTTTCAAATTCAATTGAGGGGGGCGCCTGCCCCCCTCTCTGCTTTGGCTCTCGTACTACTTTTGCTGCGCTTTTCACTGGCATTTGCATTTAAGGCTGCCGTGTTAGATCCTTTTCAGGATGCATCTTGCTTCGAGATCTGGAAATTATGCAAAACGTGCCATATATCACTAGTGATTGCTCTTACATACAGGTGTTGCGGATGGCACAGGGAGAGAGGATCACTTCATTCCTTGCGACGACAGGGATAACAAGAAGTGTGAAGATAGATGCTGATGACAGGCAAGTCGACACGTGAGCCGAGTGAGAGCGGACGTTTCACCTAGTTAATGCTACCAGTGCCAACGACCTTGGTTGTTCTTGGTTTTTTGGGGGTGGTTCTGGTTCTGGTTGTTTTGCTGGTTCTTGTTTGTCTTGGTTCCCCTTTTGGTTGTTATGGTCAATGGCACTTCTTTTTTCATTTCGCGATGTGTACTTGTGACCGAGGCGCCGCGCCACAACGGCGCAACCCCATGCAAAAAAAAGCTTAACCGCATTAGATCGCCATCTGGCAACCCTCTTAGAGATGCTGCTGCACGCATTGGCTCATTGGCCAACGCCCCTTTGTTTGAACCGCATCACTGTCCATGGAAACATTGGCCACGCACAGAACCCAAGCGAAAGCGAGACGACCGAGCGTCAGGGGCCTCCAGTGCCTCGTCTTCCCATCCAAAAGCACAGGCTCGCCAATCTGGCTCGCGTGCCAGTTGGCAATAATGCCCTGCTTCGGCAGTGTATCACCGCAGCTGTTTACTTAGCCCCACAAGGGCTTAGGGGAAGGGGTAGGCCCTGACCTGACTCGCTGGAGTCTGGTCTTCCGGCGCGGGGGCGAGCCATGGCGATATTCTTTGGGCATCCTTATGCTCCTGCTACACTTTCGATGACGGACAGAAACGATGATGACTCCAGCGAGTCTCCGCCAAGAGCAGCAGCTGCTTGCAACGAGCCTTCTTAGGAAAGTTAACAAGAAGAAGACCGAGAAGATCACAAAAGTATTCCCAGTGAACTTCCCTATGCAAGGATTGCGAGCTGTCGAATGATCTTCACACAAAGTTCAATGGTTGAGAGGACCGAGCTGCACAAGACTGGCTACTTCCCCTCCGCTAGCTTCTTCAAAGTGTTCGGCCTTTCCCCACTGTGAAAGCACAAGCGTGGACACAAGTTAGTATTCAGGCGACACACTCAGCGAAGCTTGAACCGAGACAGCTGGAGCCAAAAGGCTACGGAGAGTGCTTATTGATGAGTGATTGCTCCTGACGTCTATGCTTACCGTCGATTCTTCATCCCGATGGCTGGGAGGGTGTCCCAGTCAAGCCATTCGCCCTGGTGATTGCTACAGAGGCAGTGTATCTGTTTGGGTACCCAACTTCACCAATTCACCCATTGCGCAAGTTCACCAGGTTCGAGTCGATAGTTGCAAGGGCATGGCCACAGCTCCATGTACCTTCAATGCCATGAAAGGCGGGTCTCCGTCTGAGCCCGTACTTCTAGCCGGAGGAACTGATCTGCTGCATGTTGTTATCGTGGTCTTCTAAGCAATGTCCGCAGCACCATGTGCTTTTCAATTGGGAGGAAAAGACTCGGGAGGCAACGAATTTCGATAGCGATACAGGGTGTGATGCCCGAATATCTGCACCTTCACCCGCCTATGTGACGGTGCTTCCTGACACTGGTCAGGCAATACTCTTGCACGGGGGTCCTCTGGGGAGGGCCCCCTCGCCACTGGCTTCAAAATTCAACTGGGGGGGGCTGCGGCCCCCTCCTTTCTTCGGATGCTTTTGCCTCGCCTTGGCTCATGGTAGCGTAAGACTTGTCTTACACTGCTGCAAGATACGCGCTACCTCATTTCAACGCCATCGATCTGCAGTGGCACACACTATACGAATGCATTGCCGTATATGACTGTTATCGTCCACGATGAACACTTCGAGTTGTGCAGAGATCGATTGGACTTGAGAAGCCGTGTGAAGATGAGGATGATGACCTGAAAGTCAACACTTGAGCCGAGTGAGAGCGGACGTTTCACCTAGATAATGCTATCAGTGCCCCTTGACCTGGGTTTGTGTCCCTTTGTTTTTTGGGGTGGTTCTGGTTTTGGTTGTTGTTTTTGGTTCTGGTTTGGCTGGTTCCCCTGTGATTCTCATGGTCATTGGCACTTCTTTTTCACTTCGCAAGATGTGCATGTGACCGAGGCGCCGCGCCACAACGGCGCAACCACACGCAAAAAAAAACTGTTTGAGAGAGCACTGAGTTGTCATCAACTGCAACCAGAGACAGACTTGACTTGTGTAATTAGATTAGAAACCAAGAAACACAGAAAGAATCTTTAGAATTGTCATTGTTTCAAACCGACGCTTTCATTTTCCGAAGAAAGCTTTGCCTTTTTTCTTCCAGCGTTTCTCAGCGCTTTTGGATTGAACAGAGATGACGAGAAAAGATGAAACTCTTCCGACAGGATCCAGATCAGAATTCAAGAGAAGAGATCAACACAAGCAAAAAAATTGGCAAGAAATTTCGTTTATGAAGAGACCAATTCGAACTATCTTGTTTCTGCAAAAGTGACACTGCTGACATGTCTGGAGACCTAATTCACCGACACTTTAATGTTCTTTTTGCAATCTGCTGGAAGTGAGAAACAAAACCAAGAAACGTAGAAACACGCCCAACAAAGCAAACCGAGAAGTTGAAGCCAGCTGCATGTTTGTGAAAGCAAGGTCTCTGGATTAGAAGAACAAATAAGTATCTGTCTTTACATTGCATGCATCCACGCATTGAAAAGACAAACTGACCTGGAAAAAGAAACAGAAAAGAAGATACAAACAGCACCATGAAAGAATTGAAGAGGAAGGACGCAAAAGAAGAGGAAGAAGAAGGAGAAGACAGAGAAGAAGAAGAGAAGAGAAGATGAAGAGAAGATGCAAAGAAAAAGAGAAGAAGAAGAGAAGAGGAAGAGAGAAGAAGAAGAGAAGGGGGGAAGAAGAAGAGAGAAGAAGAAGAGAAGAAGAAGAGAACAAAAAAGAAAAGAAGAAGAGAAGAAGATGAAGAGAAAATGAAGAGAAGATGAAGAGAAAATGAAGAGAAGATGCAGAAGAAGAAGGTGCAGAAGGAGAAGACGAAGGGAAGATGAAGTTAAGAAGAAAAGAGGAAGAAAACAAAAAGAAGAGAAGAAGAAAAAAAAACGAAGTGATGCGTGTTTTGGCGCTGCGGCATTTGTGGCCATTGTGCAGCGGGTTTTTCAGCCTTCGCGGCTTTTGTCAGAAACTAAGAAATTCGGTGGAAAGGAAAAAAAGATGGCGCCAATGCAACGCATGGGTTCGGCATGATTTCGAAAAAAAAATCGGCGTGGAAAATATGTTGGGTGACGCCCATGGAAGGGAACCAAGGAAAACACATTGAATGACGTGCGTGGAAACAATGGGTTTGGTCATGGAAAGTATGTTGGGTGACGTCCGGGAAAAAATGGGGTTAGTCACGGAAAAAATGATGGGTGACGTTGAGGAAAAAATCGGTTTGGTCATGGAAAATATACCGGGTGACGTCCATGGAAAATTGGATTTGGGCATGGAAAATAAATTGGGTGACTTGCTGGAAAACGTAAATTTGGTCATGGAAAGCTGGAAAACAAATTTCATTAGCCCCCCCTTCATGCCTTAGGTTTTTCGAATATTTGTCGAACATTAAAATCATTTTCTTGTCCGTCTTGCACTTCCTTGGTTTTTGAAATGTGGTTGAGCAATCAAACCATTCATTTGTCCCATCTTTATTTCTTTCGGTTTCTTGGTCTTTGCCAACCAGTAAGACCATTATTGTTCAGTTCTTCATTTCTTTGGTTTTCTCAATCTTTGTCTTCATCATTATTATCAATTCTTTGTCCCTTCTTCATATTCCTTGTCAAACATTCGGGTCATTCATGTGACCCATCCTGAGTGTTTGTGTGTCTTAATTTTGTCGATCACTAAAATCATGTATTTGTCCCTTCTTCACATCGTTGTTTTTTCAATCCCTGACAATTGGCAATGATAATATGGCTACTTTAACGCTATCGACTTAGGATGGCCATTAACGCTAGTTAGTTCTCATTTCGTAGCTCTCGGGCCACCCGTTGTCTAGAGTGTCGTGATGTGTCATGCGTCGTGATGTGTTGTGTGTCATCATGTGTCATGTGTAACGTGTCATGATGTGTGGTGTGTCGTGTGTCATGTGTCCTGATGTGTGATGATGTCTCATGAGTGTGATGTGTGTGTGTCATGTCATGCCAGGTGTGACCTCCGTTGATGTGATGTGTCCTGTAATATGTCATGTCGAGTAACGAGTAACATGTGAAGTCAAAAGTCTTTTGTCATGCGTCCCATGTCATGCGCCGTGTGTCAAATGTCATTTGTCATGCGTGTCATGTGGAATGTGTAATGCCATGCCATGTGGCATGTCATATGTCAAAAGTCGTACATGATATGCCATATGTCATCTGTCATTTTTTGAATGTAGTTTGTCGGATGGCGAATGTCAAATGTCGAACGTTGAATGTCATTTGCCACATGTCATGTGTCACAAATCATGCCATGTTCTGTTCTGTTCTGTATTGTTGTGTTGTGTTCTGTGCTTTGTAGTTGTTTGCCCGTTTTTCTTCTAATGGTTCCTATGAAGTGCCGATGGCTATCAGCTTCTTTGACGTTCCTTTTCCATTATTGATGTGTTTTTTTGGAATAAAAAAACAATGTTACGAATTCAACCAATTTGGCATCAAACGCGCACACGAACAGGACAAAACAATTGTTTGATCACGCAGTTTGATTGTCATCATACTTGAGAAAAAAACTTTGAATCATGAACAGATGTGAAAACCTATGTATCAAACAAATCGTGAAGGCATGGTTTTTGTTTGGTTGAAGATACAAACATCGCGAGAAGGGACCACACTTCCAGAGAGACATTGGACATGATGTGACCATGGTGGATGTCATGCCAAACTGCATTGTGTGAACTCCGGCTACACAACCTTGTAAACATGTCGACGAGGAACGAAAAAATCCAGTTGAGCGGGCATATCCGCTTCCACATGCAGCACAATTTGAATTTGGTGCCCATTTTCCCCAATTCTGACCGCTACTGCTTTTGGGAACCTGAAAACATAAATAATTCAATGAACATCTCGCCTTCAATTTTACTATTGGATGCTTGCTTGAGTTCGAAACTTGATGTTTTCAAACTTGAAAGCTTATGGTGGATTTGATGTTGGCGCCGTGGGTTCTTTTAGACAAGGGCGGGGAATATTCATACCAACGACCATTTTGCTTGAATGCAGCTGATTAAGATCTTTCTTGGATTGCTATAGACTTCAATCAATATTTCACACTGTGATTGAAACGCAAGCGACTTTGAACATTGTTTACGAGTCAGATTCTACCGGACATTAACATCGTAAATTGTTTATGCCATTCCACTGTTTCGCATTGATCTATCGTTTACACAATTTCGCAAGGACCACTACGGTATTTTGATTTCATTGTTGCTATTGTATCACTATTGATATTGATGACTTTCATACCTTGACTTCCACCAATAGGATTCCTGTCACTATTCTGAATATCCGTGGCGTGACTCCGAAGGTTCTCTTCCATGATGGAGCGAACCCAACCACAGCAACTGGTATGTGCGGCCCGACCCTGGCATGCACGTGTGCAGGAAGTCTGGAACATTGTGTTCTGGACTGCACTCAAAAACAAGTCAATGAAAATAAATATAGCTTATATAACTAAGGCAACTCTAAGGCAGTGAAATTTTGTCAGTGAAAACTCAACAGTGAACACGGTACATTCGCTCCTCAAACCCAGCTTGCCAAAGAGCAGTTGAACACTGGTTGTAGTATGCCTTGGGGTGCCGTCATTGGCTTTCTGCTATCAGCATGGACTTATTTTTCTTAGCGTCATTATCGCCTCAGTCACAGCAAAGACGTTTTGTTTTTTTTGGTCACAATCAATCCTGTCACTGGCGCATTTATGGGGTGGAAAATCCGCAAAATCAGAGAATTCCATAGGTTTGCAACCGGTTGCCAACATGTGGACCTTAGCGCCTGTAGAGACAGGTTCACGTCATGTGAGGATGCACCATGCTTTTTAGACTCTCAAGCACGAAGAACCTGGGACAGACGATTTGTCCTGAAATATGTGACACATCGTGGATTTGCAAACTGCAATGCATTCTGGGGTTTTACTTATATTTTTTGGCAGGGTTTGCTAATTGGGTGCAGCGAAGTTGTTGCATGGTTCATTTGATTTTTTTCCAATTCTTGGCAGCCATAGTGCAACAGTATCCAAGGTCAGCGTCATTTCCACAGCAATGTTGGGATCGAAACATGCTTCCACATGTTGATTTTCAGAAAAAATTGAAGGTATGAACACCTACGAACAGTCGAACACATGCTCCGAAGATTTGCAGTAGGATTCACTTTGCTGCTGGTCTGTTCTCTTGCGTGTTTCCAGTACCGTTCAATTTCTAAACGAGGAATCTCAACGCCAACCCCCAAGAAGAGATGGCTCAGCAAGTTTTCTGGAAGGATCATTGGGATTTCCTTTGGAATTGGGTCACTCTCACGAAGCTTGCCTCTCACCACGGTTTCGACCATCACCGGCTCCTGCAGGGCGCTGCAAAGATTCAAGCGAGTGCCAGGGGAACCCAAGGATGAGGAAACGTTGGCAAAGTAATCATGATGATTCAGTTTGAAACCATTCGGTCCACAGGTGTCGAGAACAACCGGCGAAAATCTCTAGCTGCATTCTTGGTGCCACTGTACGACCCGAGCTTTTGGATGTTCATCGGCAAGCCCACTGGGGTATCCTTAACCACACAATCTGAAAAGGCTAACGATCATGGTAGCAATCTCAGATTTGAAACAATTAACACGATCTAGATGTATATACTGGTTGAACTATAAAGGTCAAGGTTCTTTCACGCAAGCCTTTGCTTGATCCATTTGCTTCTGCAGAGATGCCTGGTAGCTGTTGAAGGAGCTAATCATGTATGTATGTGAGATTCAAAAGCAGTTTGCTGCCAAGAAACCTCACTAGCCAAAGAGTCTAGCATCAATCCAATTTGGTGGCCTCGATGCACCTGCGTGGGGGAAGGACCTACTTAGAATCAGGTACCAATTGCCATGTGCACTGATATAATCAGCCTGTATGCTGGAGTTTTTTCAAGTCGATTGTCTGTCCGCTCAGATCCCCAGCTAGCAAGCTGAAAGCACCACCGCAAATGCTACGCATGTATTCGCACATGCTTAAGGGAGATGCCGCTTGCATACCCCGCGCAGTGAGCCCTCGTGAGAACATTAAACAGCTCTTGTTCATTCATAGGTGTCCACTAAATTCCATTACGACCTGGTACATGTAGAACTTAACCATTTTCAGGGCAATGCGCCGTTAGAATTGGAAGGATCTTATGCCTTCGATACTTTCTTCTTTTTGCCAATTACCAATTCCATCTTGGAATCGTAGTCGCTCATATCTTTCTTTGCTGAAGCCACCTGTTTCTCAATCTTTGCATCCTGTGGGCATGAAAGCTAAAGCTGAAACCGATGAAAATCCAGTAAAGGGATTTCAACCTCCAAGACACATATGGATCAAACTTGGTAAACAGTCCTCAGCCCCCTGGTCCAAGGTCTGCTGCAAAGAATTCCGGCGGTTGGAAAGGACCGACGTTTGCTGCTTGATCTCCTTCTCGATGGCATCCCGAACTGTTGGTGACCTCATGATTAACACATCGGGCTAAAGGAAGCTATGGGGCATGAGATTCTAAGTCAATGGCCACCCGTTCATAGATTCTTTCTTTTGGTTGGCTTGGCGAACTCTGGTGTTGATGTCGCTGATTGCCTAGTGAACGCAAATACACCCAGGTGCTCAAGAATGTAGGCGTGTAAATAGAAACCTGATTGGGTCAGAAAATCAATCTAGCGTTTAGCCTTCTTTGCATCCTTGAGAAGTTCCCGGCGTTTCTTGTCCGCTTCTTCCTTTGCGATCTTTGACGGTGACTTTGGATCTTTGTTCTTCGCAGTCTTGTTCTTTTTCTTCTTCTTCTTCTTCTTCTTATCCTCGGCTTTTCCTTTGGCCTTTGGCAGCTAGTTGTTTGCTGTTCATGTTAGAGAATTAAATCTGAGAATCTAAAAACACAACAACATGTACAGACTTTTAATTAATGGCCTTGTTCTTTTTGCTATCCTTTGATCCTTTGCTTTTCTTGGAACCCTTTCCTTTGCCTTGGTTGCTGTCACTGTCCTCACTAGAACCATCATCATCATCGTCATCAGTGTCATCCTCGGACTCCTCAGCGTCGCTGCTGCCGTCACCTCGGCTGGACTCTTTCAAGCTGAACCTGTCAAGGATTTTGTCTGTCTCTTTTGCTTCTTCTTCATCCTCCACCAATACTAGGTACTGCTCAACCTTGTCGTTCTCTGGGTGACTTCGGATTTCATTTTTTCTCAGCTCAGCATCATTCCTTTTTCGATCGATGATGCCATCAACAATACTGTCATCATTGTCAAAATGAGGTAGCAATTGTTTCCTGGTCAGCCATCTTCTTTTCCCTCGCTTTTGGTTTTTGAAGCTGCTGCTCATGGTGCAGTAAATCGTGGACTTGGTCCAATTACCTTGGCAAGCCCAAAAGTCCTCATAGAGCATGGACTGCTGGTCTTTGCCTGAATGTGCCATAATATGGGTAGATCTTGGATTGCGCATGGCGCTGTAGCTACAAAGGATGTTTTGTTCTGAAGTTGATTCAGCTAAGTGCTGGGCAATACTTGAACCGGGCTGCAAGGTCCCTGATTTTCTTTGGTGTAGAGCGACCTGAAAATGTAGTTAAGAAGGACAATTCTTTTTCATGGGCCATCCTAACATGAGGTCATGATTATGTACCTAGGTGTGAATTATTGCTGCTTGCCAACTAGGCACTCTTGATTGACCTGTAATATCTCATTTGCATGGCCAAAGCTTTCTTCTTCTTCGCCTGAAGTTCCTGCTCAGTCTTTGGCTGCTGCCCATCCTCATCCTTCTCCTTACTGGCCTTTGCCCCTCCTGTCTGTTCATCTTCCACTTTCGCATCAGCGAATGTCACCTTCTTTCCTGTGTCTGCTTTGGCCTTCTTATGTGTTGGTTTTTCTGCTGGCTTCTTGAGGGCCGACTTCGGTGTTGGTGTTTCTGCTGCTGGCTTCTTGAGGGCCGACTTGCGTGTAGGTGATTTCTGCTTAGCTGATTTCGCGGTTGCTTTTGCTGCTGCTTTTGCTGATGCCTTTGCCTTTGCTGATACCTTTGCTGATGTTTCCGCTGATGCTTTTGCTGCTGCTTTTGGTTCCGCCGCCTTTTGATTACGTAGAGCCTCCTGTTCTTTTTCATCCTTTTGTTGCTGCAAAACCGCTTTCAACCTTTGTACTGGTTTGGGTCGCTTGGTGGGTTCCTCCTTCTCACTGCTCTGGATCTCAATGGGAGGGCTTTTGCTTTCTGGGGTCTTGCTTTTCTTACGTTTGAGGCTGGTACCAGTGTTTTCAAATTCTTGAGTCTCTTGTGGGCTGAGTTTGTCCAAAGTGCCAGCTCGATGCATGCAAGCCTCTCTTTCAGTTGTGTTCAGTGACGACCTAGATGGAAGCGATGACAAATCATCATGTGAGTCTGCACTTCCAAAGGATAGCTTGCGACGGACTCGGCATGGAGTTGCAACCTTGCCAGGAGAACCTCGGGAATGACCATGAGCCTGGGAACCAAGTTGAAAGATTGGATGCGCTGAGATCATGGCTGGTTTTCTCGGCTGACCTCACTTAATTGTTTGGTTGTTACATCATTCAACTTGAACATGCGTCTATATCTAATGCTAAGCTGATGGCTTCTTAACCTTCAAAGCTGCTCTGGCAGCTCTTGCTTTAGCTCTCGCTAGAACATCAATGGCCATAGTCAAATGCACCAGGATTTGCCCGGTACACTCAAAGTACGGAAGTAATTGGCTCCGAGCAAAAATCTACGGACACAAAATGATAGTGTTTTTGCAATCACGGAAACAGCAGTTTTTTACGGTGGTTTTACGGGTTTTTTACGGTGGTTTTACGAGTTTTTTTTACGCACTTTTTACACCCAGCAGTTTTTTTGGGTTCGTGCATGAATTGTCTCAATTAACCATTAAATGGTTAAGAGCTGACATGTGACTAAAATATCACACAGTCAGGACAGCTGCATTGCGGCTATGCTGCAGTTGTCTTAGAAGTCAACTGGAAAAGCTGGCTTGTAGCGCCCTTGCTCAATCTGTGTCTTGACATACTCTTGCAACTGTTCTAAGCCAGCGTGACTCCATTGGTAAGGTGCCGTCTTCTTTTTGGCCTCATCATGGTGGGAAGTGTCATGATCAATGATGTTAATTGAGTCGACTAAGCTGCCCGCTTTACCCGAGAACAGCTTTGCCATGGCGACATGTTCAAAGCTGGAGCGAGCTTCCTAAGCAATAAAACTGGAGTGTGAACCCCGTTCATCATCGTTTTTTTCCAAGGACCAAACCTTCTCCTTCAAATGCCATTTGGCCACTGTCCGTCCAAATTTGTCCGGATAAACTTGTGTATCCTTTAAACGAGGACCGCCAGACCTGGGCCAAAGTGATATAGGAATTTAAATCGGTTCGATTCAGCGTGGATCAACATGTCGAACTACCAGAAATGGCACCAAGCAAGTGACCTGGAAAGAAGTTTTTGGGGTCCAAGAAAGTAGGATCAGGTCACCATGGGTTTTGAAAGGGTCAAAATGAATGGCAAGTACTCTGAGTATCCAGCACTACTGCTTTGCCAGCACGGGAAGTCGAGCGTTCGGTAACACCAGTTGAATCAAGCTTCAACTTCACCCTGTCCTTGAAGGACAGCTTTTTATAAAGCCTGGCAGCCCACTTCCTGCGCAAAAAGATGATCGCAAGGCAGTTCTAATCATTTTCGTAAATCATTCACATCGATCTCATGGCACCCCTAATGTTGGATATAGCTAGATACACCATGGCTTCCTGAAATCCGCTTGGGGCCCAGGCGTTGTTCCAATCACGATGGTGCTCTTCGCTGTCCGTGATCCATACCAGGCCATCCAGCTGAGCGCAATCATGGCCGATGCGCTCATATAGCGCTAGATTTTTTTCATATAATATGAAAGAAAGTGAGTATATATAATGGTTATATATATCTATATATCTAGAGATCTAGATCTGGAATGATTCAATGTCGAGCCATCCATGTTATGATCATCACCTGCTGCAACTTGTGGCTAAGTTCCAGACAAGCGGTGGGTATTGATCTTCATGTACCCCTTGAGGGCCTTCACGAGGAATTTGAGGTATGGAAAGTGCACAAATGTTGATGAGCCTGGTTGCTCTATTTCAAAGTGCACTCCACGCACGATGGCAATCGCGCACAGGATCAAAAGCCTAGCTGCCAGCCTGGGATCCAGGATCATCCAGGACAGCGTGGGCAAACAGATGGAGCAAACACATTCATACACTCAACAAAGATATATATATATATATGACTACTATATCATACGATGCATTCTTTAATGTTTCAATCGAGTTGCCCGTTTGACTGCCTGACATACAACTTTCGGGTGTCTCCCAGTGGCCGTGTTGAGGAGCGCATGGATGTAGCCAAATTGAGGAAAATGAAACTGTGGCAAGGTAGGCCAGCAAACAATAACGCCAGCTCTTTCAACCGAAGAGTCCTTTCAACGGCCTTGACAAACCCAGACCTCATGGCGTGACATGAGCTTTAAAAACTGGTTGTAGGATCAATTGCCAAAACAATGCTAAGCCCCCAACGCTGTGAGGAAGTCATGATCAGGAGTCACTTCTTTTTCCAAGAAAGACCTCATCATGATCATCATGAACACATGATTACCTTCAACATTGAAAAGGTTCGCAAGACCCCAAGACCCACCCCAAGAAGATGCAAGATCTGAGCACACGGCGTCAAGCATCCACCAACTTCACCTAGACTGGCTTACTGTCATGTAAATGCGCGTGCGCTGGTCACCCCGTCAAATTTTCTTTTGGAAATCCCTACTCTTAGCTTCAGGCTGAACCCCCGGCTAATAGCTCGCTGGCCAGCAAACATGTCAAAGACGTCCAGGTCCTCGAAATGGAACCAATTTCCACAAGGGGACATAGTGCAGTACAATAAGAGCTGGACTCGAGGAAGTTCGCAGTTTTGCGCAGCCATGTCGCAGATGTGAAGCCTAAAGAAATCAATTTCTGAAGATACGATTGATAAAATTGGATCATGAAGCCAACCAGTAGTTGCGTGTTTTGAGAATCCGACACTACCAAAGGTATCCCGAGCATCATCAGGCCGCGGGCATGGCTTTTAGTGAGGCACACTGGGCTCCTTTGCCAATCATCATACAGTGGCATCCCTGATCCACCCCAACTCCCAACTCAAAGTCGGGCACGTTTGATGAACAGGCGCCTGGCAACACCAAATCGCTTGAGCAAATAATGAAACAACAGGGAAATAGATTCATGATGTTGATCAACGCATAAATTCTGAAGTGTATGGCATGTTGTAGTACATGCTGAGGAGTCTCGATAGTGCTGAGTATTCAAAAGCCATGTTTTGGCAGCCATGCGCTTTGAATCGCGTTGATCAGGATTTCTGACCGTGGATTTGTCAGGATCCCAGCTAGTCTGCGTCAATGGCCCATCCAGCAATGAGCTTCGCAGCCTCATACCTCATGAGATCATGAAGGCTGTCACATGATGAGTATGACCATGAATTATAATCTTGATAGTTCAAATTGAACTGAGTAACCAACGCCTGAGGTATTGTTTCAAACTTTCCCCATCCAATGGTCAATCCTTTTCGGCCCTTTTCGCTAGCCTGGACATGGCAAGATAAATTGACCCATGAACTTGATCCCATGATTTACTACTGTAGTTGATGCTCGCCTTGAAGTGGGCATCATTGTTTTGATTATAGTTCGCCAATCGCTCCAAATCCACATTTGCAATGTAGAAAGCCCTTGAACGCAACCTCATGATCAGAAAAAAATGCTGACAAAGATGGCCTGCCCATGGCTGAGGCCAAAGCAGAACACCCATGGGCATGCTACCTTCTGGCCCATAGATGGTCCAATTCCTGAGGCCGGCACGGCTGTGGATTTTTTTTATGATCATGATCACTCACACTTGGGTCTCCCTGCTGTTTACCAGACTCCACATCATCTTTGGGAACGTTCATGAACGGATCGTTGTCAACAAGGCTGTTCAGTTCGACCAAATCTTTTTCCTTGGTGCTCGTCTTGGACAAATCCTGCACAAATTCGATCCTGATTAATCAAACACAAAGAGGTTGGTCTTCTTTGAACTGATTTGTTGCAATTACTGGCGATGTGGCAACTGAAAAGTATATATAAGTCAACATATATATTTATATATATAGACCGAAAAGATGATTGGATTTCATATGATATACTATGTATCTGTGACATGTGGTCGTGCTCCTGACTTTCCAGCTCAGCTTGCTCGGATGTTCGCTTTCGGCTGGGTGCTGAAGAAGGTGAAGCAGCTGGCTTGTGTAAGACTGGCACTGGTTTGGGCTGTGCTTTTGGTCTACCCCTGCCTCCCCTTCCACCACCTCGACCTGCCCTTCCACCACCTCGACCTCCCCTTCCACCACCTCGACCTTTGGCAGACGCAGGACGTTTCATTCTTGGACCCTTGGCTTGGTCACTTGAAAGTTCTGAAGACTGTTCTCCCCTGTCATCTGAAGCACGTCTCAAAGCTTTTTGAGCCTGTTGCGTCAAGGCTGAGCTCAGGCAAGTTAGATATATGTATAGGTGTACTATATACATATTATTTCTACCAACGAGTCCAATGAACTTGAAAGCTAGGGCCTCAAGTAAGTCTTCAGTGGATGTGTTGTTCTCTTCAGTCGCTACAAGTTCTTCAAAAGCCATTTCAGCTGCCTTTGACAGATCACCGGAAGTAGAGCCCTGCGGTCCTGGCACATGAAGGTAAATATTTCTCAAGGATTCTCAAGGTATCCGGTTGTTATCATGACGCACATGGAATTAATTTTTGGTTCTTGATCTCCTTGAATGTTCCTTTCTTAGCATCTTCTTCCTCAAACGGTTCATCTTCTTGATCATCCTTTTTCTTATGCTTATCCTGGCAATCCTCTTCTGGGTCCACTCTTCATCATGGGTTAGTGGTTCTTCCTCCGCTGCTTCAGGCCGACACTGAGTGCGAGGCTTTCCATGAGCCACAACCTGAGCCCGGAATCTCAGCGTTTATCAACAAGAACGTGGTAAAAAAAACAACATGAGTGCATGACGTCATCTTCAACAGAATCCTGTTTCGAAGCCTCCGAGGGGCAATCAATGGATGAGAATGGATGAGAAACATATAATCTATAGGCCAGCTGCTGTTAAGATATAATATGATCATATCTAATTGTTCTAGCCTCACGTACTGTGATGACGATCTCCTTCAAGCTTTGCATCTCGGCATGTCCACTCCTGCAAGTAATCCATCATGATCTGTTAGAAGAATTATTCATCGAAACCAGTCCTCGCACCAGGGTTGCGGCTTGCCCGAGTGCAAACATAAGAAGCAAGTCCACGCTGTACACAAGCTTCATGTTTCGCCCATGCCTGGCCATGGGGACAAGTACTCACATGATCATACTCAACACTTGTGGTGCTTGATGTGTTCCCCAAAAATCATGTCAGAGGTGCATTCAAACGTTTCTTGCCAGCAGCAGTGTTCTCGAACGTGTTTAAGCGAAAATTCTTGTTGGCGGACATCAGCGCAGCCTATGGCCATGAAATGCCATGACAAATCTACAAGCATCATCACCCTAACAAGATTCAAATGTGATTGTTGCATTACTGATCGATGGGATGTTCCGTGCACCTGCACTTCTTTCAAGGTTGGCAAGTTGGCAGCGAAGCTGGAAAGATACTGCTCCATAAATTCCACATTGTTGTTGGTCCGGGTCACCTAGCAGAAAGCGACTAGCCCTGATTATAGATTGGATATACTAATGCACACGGCTTCAACATGCACCGGCCTGATCCTCGTTTATCTCATTTCCCTGTGTGTCCAAAAAGGGGAAACCAAACACCTGAACAAGCAATTGCTAGGCAAGAAGGCTGAAGATTCGAGGTGGTTGAACTGGCCTTCTTGCCTTTCTTTCTTTGTTGTGACTGCACAGCAATCCTTGCTTCTATATAGTCTTTGGTCAGGATTTCTGCATACAGCTCCTAGCCAGGGCAATAGCCACTGTACTCTTAGCTTTCGCCCATGAACCAGAGCCCCCCCACATGCCCCGCTCCTCGAGCAAAGCGATTTGCTCAGGATTTGGCTTCGAGTTCGGCATGGGCAGCAACCGCAGCCACAGCAGCAAACACACCCGGTTATTTAAATCCCCTATCATCGATATCCCTCAAGATCTAGATATCCCTATCAAATTTTGACTGCGATTATGATATAAACGGGGCATTGTTGGAAAGACCTCTGTGCTGTCGAGCAGAGAATCGAGGAATAAATCATACCCATGCCATGCACATGCACACACTGACACTGCGTGCGCACGTAGGATAGCAAACAAATGGTGATCAAATGCTTTGGAAATCGGAAAAGGGGGTAGCTAATAGCGCACCATCTTTCTGAGCGCCCTCGTCTCCGTCATCATCAGAAAGATCATCGCCTTGGGGAAAAAACGATCTAGGGACCTGCCAATTTTCCTCGCCAAACTTAGAACCTGACAATCCTGCAAAGCCATCTTTCCGCGTATCATTGCCTGGGCAGGCATTTGTTTTGATTATTGGGAAAAAATATGTTGCTAATAGTAGTCGAGCACTCGAAGTGTTAGAAGGAATACTGAGTTATGGACACCAATGCCCAGCGCAAAGACTAAGCACCAAGGGCCCATGGGCTCAGAACGAAGTAGGAACTGGAATGCTGCAAGCATTGCCTTTGGAACTAGGAGCTGTTTGACACTCATAGTTAATCAATCATGTCGATGGATCCTATTTTTTGGTCGATGGTTTGTTTATTGCAAGTGCCATGTCCTGGCTGTCGAGCCGATCCTGAAGCGAGGATTTTCCGCCTCAAGCACGCGGTTATGTGATGTGTGATAGCACTATGGGACTATGTGTACGCATCTATAGATACATACATGTATACATATATACATCATGTATGTATATATGTAAAAATATACATGTTTCAACATCCATGTACATGAGTAAAACTAGGCGTTATACAAAGCCCTATTTAAACTAAGCCGTCGTGAACAACCCAGTTAAACTAGGCCGTGGAAGATCAGGGAAAACTTGAAATGACCTTGTAAAAAAAGGCGGGCAAAATTCTGTTTTAATTTGATTGAAATTCTGTTGTTGTCAGAAAAAAGATAGGCAACATTTTGCATTGCTTTGTGTGCTCGACATTGCCCGACCAGATGCCCGTTCCAGGAAGCAGCCGATTTAAAAGTCCTTCAAAGGGAGCTGCAAGAAAAGCAGGCCCGGATTTTCATGGTGTGTGCAGTTGTGTTCAAGCAAGGCTCTTTTTTCAAAAGTTTCTAGTCTTGGAGTTGTTGAGACCGGATTTGCATAGGGGGCTGCCAGACCATGTCGCCTTGAGCCGGTGCGGCCCTTAGTTCTTTGAAGCGACAGATGTTTTGTATCTCCGAGCAGTTTATCATGGACCAAAGAAGAAATGAAAGGACATTGTAGAACAGACGGGCGAAACATTTGTTCTAATGTGATTGAAGCTTTGATGCGTGGGGGCTTCAAAGTTGTTGTCAGCGCCGGGGAGAGTTTGGGCATGGGTTTGGGGTTTTGGGGCCATCGCTTTGCGTGCTCAACCAGATAGAGCCCGTTCCAGGAACCAGTCCGTTTACAAGTCCGTGAAAACGAGTTGCAAGGAACGCAGGCCCAAATGTTTGGGGTGTGTTCAGTTGTGTTCAAGCAAGGCTCTACAAGCAAGGCTCTTCTTTCTAGTCTTGAGTTGTTGAGACCGGATTTTGCGGAGGGGCCTGCCCAAGGATGTTGAGTTGAGAAGGCGGGGCCCTTTGTTCCTGGACGCGTCAGATGGTTTGTTTTCCAGAGCAGTTTATCATGGACCAAAAAAAATTTGAAATGACCTTGTAAACAAAGGCGGGCAAAATTCTGTTTTAATTTGATTGAAATTCTGTTGTTGTCAGAAAAAAGATAGGCAACATTTTGCATTGCTTTGTGTGCTCGACATTGCCCGACCAGATGCCCGTTCCAGGAAGCAGCCGATTTAAAAGTCCTTCCAAGGGAGCTGCAAGAAAAGCAGGCCCGGATTTTCATGGTGTGTGCAGTTGTGTTCAAGCAAGGCTCTTTTTTCAAAAGTTTCTAGTCTTGGAGTTGTTGAGACCGGATTTGCATAGGGGGCTGCCAGACCATGTCGCCTTGAGCCGGTGCGGCCCTTAGTTCTTTGAAGCGACAGATGTTTTGTATCTCCGAGCAGTTTATCATGGACCAAAGAAGAAATGAAAGGACATTGTAGAACAGACGGGCGAAACATTTGTTCTAATGTGATTGAAGCTTTGATGCGTGGGGGCTTCAAAGTTGTTGTCAGCGCCGGGGAGAGTTTGGGCATGGGTTTGGGGTTTTGGGGCCATCGCTTTGCGTGCTCAACCAGATAGAGCCCGTTCCAGGAACCAGTCCGTTTACAAGTCCGTGAAAACGAGTTGCAAGGAACGCAGGCCCAAATGTTTGGGGTGTGTTCAGTTGTGTTCAAGCAAGGCTCTACAAGCAAGGCTCTTCTTTCTAGTCTTGAGTTGTTGAGACCGGATTTTGCGGAGGGGCCTGCCCAAGGACGTCGACTTGAGAAGGCGGGGCCCTTTGTTCCTGGACGCGTCAGATGGTTTGTTTTCCAGAGCAGTTTATCATGGACCAAAAAAAATTTGAAATGACCTTGTAAACAAAGGCGGGCAAAATTCTGTTTTAATTTGATTGAAATTCTGTTGTTGTCAGAAAAAAGATAGGCAACATTTTGCATTGCTTTGTGTGCTCGACATTGCCCGACCAGATGCCCGTTCCAGGAAGCAGCCGATTTAAAAGTCCTTCCAAGGGAGCTGCAAGAAAAGCAGGCCCGGATTTTCATGGTGTGTGCAGTTGTGTTCAAGCAAGGCTCTTTTTTCAAAAGTTTCTAGTCTTGGAGTTGTTGAGACCGGATTTGCATAGGGGGCTGCCAGACCATGTCGCCTTGAGCCGGTGCGGCCCTTAGTTCTTCGAAGCGACAGATGTTTTGTATCTCTGAGCAGTTTATCATGGACCAAAGAAGAAATGAAAGGACATTGTAGAACAGACGGGCGAAACATTTGTTCTAATGTGATTGAAGCTTTGATGCGTGGGGGCTTCAAAGTTGTTGTCAGCGCCGGGGAGAGTTTGGGCATGGGTTTGGGGTTTTGGGGCCATCGCTTTGCGTGCTCAACCAGATAGAGCCCGTTCCAGGAACCAGTCCGTTTACAAGTCCGTGAAAACGAGTTGCAAGGAACGCAGGCCCAAATGTTTGGGGTGTGTTCAGTTGTGTTCAAGCAAGGCTCTACAAGCAAGGCTCTACAAGCAAGGCTCTTCTTTCTAGTCTTGAGTTGTTGAGACCGGATTTTGCGGAGGGGCCTGCCCAACGACGTCGACTTGAGAAGGCGGGGCCCTTTGTTCCTGGACGCGTCAGATGGTTGTTTTCCAGAGCAGTTTATCATGGACCAAAAAAATTTGAAACGACCTTGCAAACAAAGGCGGGCAAAATTCTGTTTTAATTTGATTGAAATTCTGTTGTTGTCAGAAAAAAGATAGGCAACATTTTGCATTGCTTTGTGTGCTCGACATTCATGGTGTGTGCAGTTGTGTTCAAGCAAGGCTCTTCTTTCAAAAGTTTCTAGTCTTGGAGTTGTTGAGACCGGATTTGCATAGGGGACTGCCAGACCATGTTGCCTTGAGCCGGTGCGGCCCTTAGTTCTTTGAAGCGTCAGAATCTGTGTCATCCTTTGTGCAGGGGGCATACTTAAGGCTTAAAGACAAGCCTGCCCTTCTACGCACAAAAACTATTAGGTACAGCTGCAAGGGATAGAGTGCTTCACGGTTTCACGTCCACACTCCCTCTACTTCGCCCTGGAGGTACCTACTTATACAAAACTAAGTTGCGTAGGAGGCTGTGAAAAGTGTTGCTAAAAACGCTCACTCCAAGACCCTCTCAGCATTCCTTCGTCCGAATGTCCTTGGACAGTTGCTTGTAGGGCGCCACGGCGCTGAAGGTCTGCAAAGCTGAAATGGAAGCCCTTGACCGTGCTGCCCGGCTCTCGCCAACTTGCGCACTTTTTCGCTGAACTTGTAGTTCGTGAAGTAGGACACGATGTCCTTCATGACCGCCATTCCAGGTCGAAGTACTCCGTGGTCATGTGGTGCTCCAGATCCATACCCGCCAGCGGCTCTCAAAACATCGACGCTTCCAAGCCGCCTGCTTCTTCACCTTGAAGAACGTCCAGCCAGGCATTGGCTCATCCCAAGATCCCTCACTGGATCGGTCCAACGGTCCTGGTAGATGAGCCTTCTGCAGGTTGGCCACGAAGCCCCCTTTCCACCTCCGTCCTCAGCTGCTAGCGGGGGAGCTTTGTGCGCTGGATGGAAGTACTTCTTGCAAGGTTTACGGGGACAGCGAATCAGTCGTCCATCCACCATCGCCTTCACCATCACCGCAGCTGCCTCCAGACGGCGGAGGCCTCTTAGCCGGGCCCTCTAAAGCTTTTTCCTGTTGAAGTTCTCCTTGGGCTCCTCACCGCCTCGCCTTCAGGTTCAATAGGGTCTGATTGGATTTCCTCGCCAGGACCTCTTGAAGCGATCCCGTCCAGCTCTTTCAAACGTATTCGCTGAGATGTCCAACGTCAGGATCTCTGTCTCAAGTCATGTCTTGCAAGGTCTCTCCATTTCTTGGAATCTCACCCGGGCCCGGAGAACAGGCGGACTACAAGGCCACCTCGAGCTCTCTCAAGTCTTCGCTGTTGGGCCCTGTTGCCGATCCATCGCTGGACATCCTTGACGTCTCACGCGCTCATGCTTGGGATGCGAGATGTCGCAGCGATCTCCGCCAATCAACCTTGAACCCATGATCAACAAGTAAGCGCAGAGGAATGATCTTGAATGATCGGCTCAACGCCGTCCAGTGCCAACAACGTGTTGCGCGCAAGGCCCTTGTACAGTGTCACACTTCCCATGGCAATTTCCATTTGGGCACGTCAAAGGTGAGAAATCTCAGGGCTCTTATATCCCCCTCTGCCGCCGCCGTCTTAATAGCCAGTGGCTTGCATGATCGAGGTCATGGATTTCACAAAACCACGAGGTTCTGCGCCAAGTCGGATTCCTTGGGCCGAGGCACTTCAGATCTCTTCTCTGTTGAGGAGTTTTGTCTGCTGCCTCTTTCGCGCGCTGAGGCGGAGGAGCACCCTTCTTTCCGGCCTTCTTTCCCAGAACCCTTTTTTCATGGACTTTGGCAACTTCCGACCGCCCTTTTGAGTACCGCCGTTCCCATCCTTGCGCTTCACAGCCGGACAATCCTTCTTTCGGTGCTCTGTGGATAAGAAAAGCAAGCGCCTTGAAGATTTCTCCAGTGATCTCTAAGCGTGTGCATACGTGCGCTACTCACCCCACGACGCCCTTCTTCAGTGCCCAAGAATAGTTTGGCCCCTTCTCACCGTCCTGTCTCTGCCAAGGCTTCTGCCCGTCCCCAGACAAGGCCTTGACAGCCGGATTCCCTGCGCCAGCACAGGTGCGGATGCTGGTGGATTTTTCCAGCGGCAACTTCAGCGTTCACGCGTTCTTCTAGGCAAGGCTGGATATATTCAGCCCGCTCATTCAGACGCATCCGCAGATTCCCATCCAGGAGTCCTGTCCACATCCAGCTGTTGGCGCATGGATGCCAGCCATAAAGCCATCGCAGTTCCATCAGCGAATTTTGACAGGGCGCCTGTCAGCGCCAGCGGATCGACCGCCGCGTTGATCGCAAGAGATCTCGCAGAGCAGCAGAGCAGGAGGAATTTTCATTTCGCTGATCGACCGGAAAAGCCTGTTCCCTCCCGAACCACCCAGCTGGTAGTTCGTGTACAGACGCGACAAGATGCCTGTGGTCGTAATTCTTCGCGAAGCTATCGTGTCCTGCCTCAATGGACTCCGGCAATGCGCCGGGCAGCATTGTGACGGCCCTTTGCTCGCCAGTGGCGTGGCTCCCCCCCCCCCGCGC
>VSDK01029538.1:0-35805 GCA_009767595.1 Symbiodinium kawagutii | reverse complement strand
ATGGCCCTCTTCAGGCTCTGGGCGCTCCTGTCTTGGGAAGGGGGGAGGGTTTGAAACAGGAATGGGGCCAAGAACAAAAGAAGCCCAATGAGAAGCGACAAAAGGAGAGGAATAAAAGGAGGGAGCTGCGCGAAGCGTGCGCTGCAGGCCCTCCAAACGTTGCGCTCCCGAGCTACGGCTATGGATGCCGCGGATGCGTTCAGATAGGACGAAGGAGTTTGTCTCCCGACAAGTAAGCAAGGGCATATGATTGCAGAGAGCAAATTGCGAGAGGTGGCGACGACAGCAAGAGCAACGGATTTGCGAGGCCGAGGTAGGGCAGTGGAAGGACCCTGTGCCTGCTACTTCGTGGTTCAGACGCCAGACACGCAGCGGAAGAGAGTACACGCGCGCAGTTGCGCATTTTGGGGATTGGCTATTCCATACAACCGATGCCAAGCCCATTTTACGCTGGCTTCCTGAACAACCTTCCAATGTCAAGCGACTGGCTGATTCAAACAAAGATTCAACATGCACGGCGGGCAGTGTTGGTGCCAGACCCGCTCTTAGGTGAGGCGATGTGTTTGCGTGGCCAGCGCATGGTTTTCCACGGCTGGCAGCTTAGAAGCTCATGCTCGCCCCTCCAACATGTGGGGGATAGCTATGAGGGCGAGAGGTGTCTGGGTCTTGAGCCAACTGTCATGGCCGTAACTTGAAAAGGATGATGCTGACTTGTGCTTGGTGACAATGCTTGGGCTTGGTAATGAAGCTTGGGCTTGGTGACCATGCTGATGATGTCTGTTTGGAGGATGGCGCAGTGTGGGGGGAGGTTGCGGCTGCGCGCTTATTTAGCTTCAGTGGGGAACCGCAGTCTTTCTCGGGCTTCGATCGCTTCGAGCTGGAGGAGGTGGCCCTTCGCAGTTTTGCGCTTATCTGCTCCAAGTTCGGATTTTTTGGTTTTACCTTTGACATTCCAAAGTATGGCATGAGTCCACCTTCCACTTTGGATCCATTTTCAACGCTCGAAAGTTGTGCTACTGTGTGGAAGATGCGGGCTTGAAAGGCCATGGGGTGGATCTGCGGGGGAATCAGTGATGCGTGAGGGGCGGCCCCAGTGAATGATGGTAAAGGCCGACGTCAAGGTCAGCTCCCCGAAGCTTTGCAGGCCGGTGTGGTGACCCGGCCTGCGAACGGGCAAATCTGCTTCAATGGTTCGAGGCGCTCAAGGGGGTCCGATTCGCCTTGAAGGCTTGCAGCGGAGGAGGTGGAATTTGTCTCAGCAAAGTTGCCACGGCGAAGGCTCGAACCTTCCAAGAAGCAGGGCTGATAGAGACAGCCAAACTTGGCGATGCAAGCGTGAGGGATTCATATGTTTGTGTGTGTGTGTGTGTATGTGTGTGTTTACCTCTTGAAATCTTTTCAATGATCTTATGATTTAGTTTAAGATATCTCTAATGATCTAAGATGATCTCAGATACAATTCAAGATCTCAATGCGCAACAGTTGGAGAAGTTTTGCTACTGACAGACATACACTGCCGCCAGAGTGTGGCGTTCAACACGTCCTCGGACAGGCTGGGAGAGGATGCCCAGTCTGTCCAGGGCATCCTTGCTGACTTTACAGGCTGGGGCCGGGGCGGCCTGACAAAAGCAGCAGAAACGCGAATGTCATGTCAGCAAGAACAAGCAAAACAGAGGACTTTTGGTTCGCAATGCTACAACAGTCACTGAATGGATCATGCGTGGATATGGAAATAAACAAGAAGCTGAGGTTTTCCAATCGTGTAATTGTGACGCGTGGGTGATGACAAAGCTATTGTGGGCTACATTGTGGTGTACGTCGATGAATCATGGTTCTTGGTCCCTTAAGGGACCTCGTGGAGTCAGTAGTAGTGGTCCAGATTCGAAGTGTTTGGGTTGTTTACCCCTCAGTTCTTCAGCGCCGAGACCACCGCGAAGTTTTGCGGCTTCGATTTTGAGTTCAAGAGGATGATGGTGAATGTCTTGGCCCCATCTTGGTTGGACGGGAGTCCTGCACTAGAGAGCTCGGCCACCTGCGTTGACATCCATTCGAGACCAGCCCCTTGAGTTCAATTTGCGAGATGATTGACTGTGCCACCCTGCGACAAGCGCAAGGAATCGCTGGCCAAATCCAGCGGCTTTAAAAATACGTGGGGAAGGAGGTCCTTGGCTACATTGCCGGGTTTGGAACATGGTCGTTGTGACCCAGAACAGTTCAACGTTGCCGTTTTCGGCCGTTCCATTCGGATTCAGGGCGTTGTGGCTACGCTTATAATGGTTGCCCAGCGCAGTGGGAGAGTTTGAGGCAGATCTTGCGCCTCCCGTGAAGCCTTGCCAACTGCTGAGGCGCAAGCCATGTTGAGTACTTGGGGGAGGTTCCAGGTTCCAAGCTTGGCGCCGACCTCGGATGAGCTTGATGATGATGAGTTGTTCTGCCAGGAGATCTCCCGACAAGCCCTTTGTCGAAGCAAACGGGGAGCTAGTTAATTCAGCGAGCTTTCTTTGGTGACAATACTGCAGCGCTTGCGTTTCTGATTTTGCTTGATTGTCCACGGAGGACACGTTGTCTGAGCCTGAGCGGGCTGCTGGTCTGCGTGCGAGATTGACGCGTCAGAAAGCCTGGGCGTTGCTTTCAGGTTTGTTGCTTGTGGCCGACCAAGATCGCAGCAGCTAGTCCGCGCGATGTTGCGCTCTCAGCCTCCTGAGATTGAGGAGAAAAACAGACCCATGGCTGAAACCAAAAGGTTTGTTGCGAATTGAAGCTAGGTGATAGGCAGGGGGGCGAATGTGAAACAGTTGTCTGGTGCAGCAAGTTATGTTCAGAGTGACCGCTCTTACGTTTTTGGCCCAAAACTACATGCCACGACCGGCGCGACAAAAGGGAGCTGCGCTGTGAGCGGGCAGTGGGCAGAACACCTTTTGGTTTCGCGCGTGACAGCCCCACAGATATTTAGCATGCAGCCCCAAAAGAAATTACGTCGTTAGCGCCCCCAGTGTTAAACGTTGTCGTTGAAATTCGTTGAAACAGAGGTTTCTTTGAATATGAAAAGCACATTGCGCCTGCAGCCGGCGTTATTTCTTTCATGTTTCGTAATGTTTCGTATCCTTTGTAGGTTACTTGTTTTCAATTCAATGAGTGCAAATGTTCGATTGTTTCTCGGACTCGGAATGTTCCCTCAACATGCAATAAAATTACAAACGTCAATTAGAACAAAGCGACCTGGTGTCTCAATAATCTCAAAACTATTCAATGACGATCCTCGAGGTGCAGCGCTTCGCTGGCGTTGACGCCTCCGTTTTCATGCCGCCCAGGCGATCTTTTGGAGACGAGTTCATGAAACCACGTAGAAGCCCGGTGAGATTTTGTAGATGAAACGAACATGATTTTTTGTATATAGCTATTGATTTTTATTGCTTTTTATTGTCTTGAGTCAAGAAAGAAGGATATGAATGATTATCATGACGACCATCTTTTAGGAACGTTGATATTTGCAGGCGCTTCTCGCAATGTTGTAAGTCCAAGCAGGTGATTTTGACGTGTTGTTTTTTTGGACGTTCTTTAAAAACGTTTCGACCAACAATTTTGTAGCTTTGGTGCTTTGTGCGTGGTATGCTCGAAGGACTGAGTCCTGCCCCACTGACGGTTAAACACAATCATGATGATGATGATCATCATCGTGATCATCATCGTGATCATCATCGTGATCATCATCGTGATCATCATCATCGCCTTTGTTGTCGCCGTGGCCTTCATCACTACCATGACCTTCACCATGGTGGCCGCCATCCTGGTCATCTTTCTGTCCGTTAGCATCAGTGTTGACCATCTCTGTCCACATTCTTATAATCTCAAACGTTACCTCCTCAGCATCGCCGTCGCTACTGGATCCTCGTCGTGGTAACATCTGGTTTCTTCAATCCCTGCTATCATCATCATGTCCTTGCTTTGGATAACCACACAGGATGACATAGGTAGAGCGAATGGTTGGGGAGCTTAGATGGGTTATTTAGATGGAAGGCAATGCAAATCTAGATAGATGACATAGCCAAGGTAGATTAGATTAGACTGATCCGGTCGGTTGGATTGAGGAGATAGACCAACTATATAGTTTTAAGAGGTGTGTAACGGATGAGATTGATCAGATCAAGCGAACCCCGGTAGGTTGATAGCTGAATAGATAGCTAGGCTGAATGGATCAGGTACATTTGACAGCTAGCTGAGACCACTCACAGATAGTTTTCATCTAAGATCAACAAGATTGTCGTGTATCTCAATTTGACTTTTTGGCGCAAGATGCAAGACGAGGCCACAGCCACTGCCTTGGGGTTTTTTGCGTGCTTGACTGCTTGTGTTTAGTTTTTGGGGTGGTTGTAATCCGATTAATTCAAATGGTTTTCAGCCGCAGTTTGTCTTTTTGTTTACCCTAAAATCATTTTTCATCACTCGACGTTTGGTGGTATCGGATAAACCACCGCGTGAGCGCGCAGCCGCCCTCGTCCTCTCAAGTTGCTGAAGATACAGCGGAAGGTGTGAGGCAGCTGGCGAGTACGTTGGAGGCTTGGAGGCATCCTGGCGCTCGTCCCGCTCGGGGCGCGCAGCAAAGCGCAAAAGAGAACAGTACATCAGACATTAAGCAGCAGCGCGCCGATCCTTGAGCTGTACCTGTGGCCCATTCAAGGTGGTCGGTCCAATCTGTGGTCTCCTGGTCCGTCAGACGCTGAAGACGACAACGCTGTTGATCCCGTTGAGCAGGAGCAGATAACGTTGGAAGAGTCTTCGGAAGAAGAGCCGTTGCAGTTTCTTCAGAGGGTGCAGCCGCTGTAGGGCTCCATCATGACCTTCTGCTTGCAGACCTCCACAACTTCCAAGGCCTCCATCTCGACCATTTCGGGAGTACCTCGCTTCAAGGGTTTGCCAGGAATTCGTGTTTGGAACTTCGGCAGCGATTTTGTGCTTTGGGCCGTTTGCAAGTATTCTGCGCGTCGGCCCATTCAAGCTTCTGACAACCGGCTGACATGGTTTATCGGAGGCTTCAGGCTGGGGCCCGGGGATCAACAGATTGTCTTTTCTCACATCGAGAAGAGCGAAGAAAACTTGCGCAGGGTGTTGCGTGGAGTTCGGAAGCCCAGGCTGCCAGTTTCGCATCTCTTTGCCACCGAAGGTCAAGCTGGGATTGTGGTAAGACTGAAGTTGTGCAAATTTTGTTGCGTTCTCTGGAATTAAAAACTGGGCCTTGATCTGTGACGATAACACTGAGGCTGCAGACGAGTGGAACAAAGCTGGAGGGACCGTGTTTCATATCAAGAAGCCAAGCCTCGGGGGTCAGTTGCCAAAGTGCTGCGCCTTGCGGCCTGACATGTGTACAACTGCTTGGAACGCGCTTGAGCATCTCCCGAGCGCCAATAAGTTCCCCACTGGCAGGTAGAGTGTTGGGTTTGTGGTTTGGCTCCAATAGCGCGTCCCACTACTTTGCTCTTGTTTCCATTTCCTGCTTTGTTGCGTTCGAGACCTGGCTGCAGCTTGCGCCGCAGGTGTAGTGCGTTATCGCTAGTACTTGCCAGTTCACTTGTGTGTGTATTATTGTGTCCGGTTGTTAGTGTTTATTTCACCCAATGAAATTTCATTGCGTCGTTTGGCCCTGAATTTGGGTTTTCATTTTTGGCTTCCTGTTTGGCTGCGCAAGGCGCCGCTGGTCGCCATTCATCATTGTTCAGGACTTGTCGTAACTTTTCCAACTTGGCTGCGAAAGCGCCGCTGGACCATCGCAGAAGAAAACCGTGTCAAAAAGACCGCAAGAAAGTGACTTTGCCGAACCCCTCCAATCCCAATAGCGGAATCGCATTGACAAGTGACGTTGCCAAACCCGTCGGATCTCAATATCGAAGTTTGTGTTGCTAGGATCGCAATTCACGCTTGTTTGTCCAATTTCACCACTTTGCGTCCGATGTCCGATCCTAGTCCATCTTCTGTGCGCAACACATTTCCGGCGAGTCCATGATGGATGTTCCGGCGGGAGTTGCCGGTCCTGATAGAACTGGAAGCAGGAGTTCATCCTCAACACCAAGAAGAAGTTTTGCTTTGGTAAGACAGGGGATGCCTAGAGCAACGGAAATCGCGGCCCGTCACCTTCTCATACGGGTCGGGGCCCCAAAGAAGTTCCAGCAGAGGGGCTGGTCCATCAAGAATTGCATCTGCGCGACCGTCGGACGTTTCATCAACATGCAGTTCTCAGACAGTGAAGGTTGGTCTTGATCCAGCTGAGTATGCCGTCGTCCTTAGTGAAGCGCGTTCTTTGTTGAGCGAATTTGAAAATAGATCCCGGTCATTGGAGGGCTTGGCGCAAGGTTTATCCTCAACCGTGCGCTCAGATTGAATGCCTCAAGGGTATGGTTGGGCATCTTTACCAGCCATGTCAATCCAAAGATGCTACGATATCAATGGACTTGCCACCGATTTGGGCGCGCTTCAGATTGAATTGTGCAGAACCAGCTTCAAGCTCAGGTTGCTAGGAACCAACAATATGAGAGCCAACTTCAAGTTCACGCCGAGAGAATTCAGGAGTACGAAAAGGTCCTGGATCATGGACACTCTGAGAGCTGCAGGCTCATGGGTTTAGCCTCTCAACTTTGAGCGGGGTGCTTTGACTGATCGGTTGCAGTCTCGATGTGAATCCTCGATGTGAATCCTGCGAGGCAAGGTTGGCTGCTCCACTTGCCCTCCCATTGAGGCCGCGCCAGAAGGGTCAAGAATAACGTTTTGGGAGCGGTTCAGACTTTATCCACTCAAGTGGCCAATGTTTCGACGGAATTGTTCAGTAGGGCCGAATCCCTTGAAAAAGGACCCGTTCCTCCTCGTCAAGCTCAAGACCTCAATGACGCGGTGACCATCCCACCGTTGTCTCGCAGCTATTTTGGCTTCAGGGTTGCAATCCCGTCTTGATTACTTATCCGGTTCCGGGCGGCAGGGGCAATTTTGATGGAAATGATTTTGATGAGGATGAGGAATTAATTCAAGATGGGCTCCCCGCAACGGAAGGGGATATCGTTAAGGCTAGGGCGTTGCGTAATGCGAAGACCGATCCAATTCCATCCAATGCGGCAGACTTTCGTATGTGTTAGAACGAATTGATTTTGTTTTTGGGCCGTTTGGATTTTAGCGGACCTGACTACTTGACGTCCTGGGTGTCGCAAGCTTTCAAAGTTCATTGTTCTGGCTCGGGTTCATCGGACTTGGTCGCTCGGTTGGGTCGCTGGCTTGCTGCAGAGTTGATCACAAAGGTTTGAAGGGCGTTCCTGAATTTCAGTTCAAGGGTGAGGGATACATTGAAGGACTCGACAAGGTGTTGCTCCTCGTGGCCGAGCAGTTCCGCGTATGCTGTCCAGGCATTTTGATCTCGATCAATCTTTCAATTGAGTTGCGTGGCTATTCCATTTCGGATTTGCAAGAGTTTTCACCCCAGGTCATGAAGGTCAAAGAGTGATTGATGAAATCAAACGATCGGCGGGCAGCTCTCACATGAGTCGCATGAGGGAGTCTGATTGCGTCTGGAACAGGTTTCAGGAGTTTTGGTCGAGGAACGTGAAGACGCTAACGCTCGATCGATTGAGCAGTCTCTCAAGAGCCCCAAGAAGACCAACGTATCAAAAGTCAAAACTCCAGCTGTGCCTGCAAAGCCGTCTTCATCATCATCCAGCACTCCTGCAGCCCCAGTCAATGTGAAAGCGTTTCCCAAGAAGAAACATGTCCAGTCACTTCCGCTAGCGAAGGCTAAGGCCCAGGGAAAGGTCCCCTCAGCTGAAGAGAAACCCAAAACTCCAACTACCTTCAGGTAAACGTTGTGTTCATGGAGACACGTGTGCATGCTCTCATGCTGCCAAAGCATGCAGCGGCAAAGACATTGGCGGCTATGCTCCAGCCTTCTCAAGCTGGAGTGATTCAATGGGCTGCAGACTCAAGCGCTGGTCGACGCTTGGCATCCTTTGAAGCTTTGAGTGAGGTTATGACAGGTCTTTCTTTGATGGTTTTCCAATCGCTCTCATGAAGGTCTTCAGTTCGCAGCTGGTGGTGGCCAAAAGAATTCATCCTTGTCCATAGGTTTTCAGGATCGGGATGGACTTTTCGGCATGGATTGGGTTTGCATGGTTCCCTGGCTCTAGGCCCTTTTATGCCCGCAAGCCGTCAGAGCGCCAGATTTCCTGCCGTCAAGACAACAAGTTCTACGCGTCAAGACTTTCTCAGAACTTTCTTTTTTTCAATCGCATTTCAATGTGACTCCCTGTGTTCCAACAGAAGTTGGTGAAGATCTCGAAGCCGATACTCCCCCACGGGAGCCAAATGCTGAATCAGTTGTCAAGCCAGATGTTGATCGTGGAGAGCTGTCTTCGGTTGCTGCCGAGGCCCGGGAAATTGCGCCAGATGAAGCTTTGCCAAAATTCCCATGGCAACCGTTGCTGCAAGAGAGAATGCTGTTTCGATTGAACACCGGTTGAGCCATTTTCAAAAGCATCCTTTGTGACATTTGCAACCGTGCGCAGCTTTTTTCAAGGAGAACCAAATCCAGAAGGGGCCCTGATCCTGAATCGAATTTGCCAAAGGCTTTGACTTCAGATTCAAGGTCGCCGTTGATCACATGGTTGTTGCAAATTCATGTGGTGGTCGCGAGTTCTTGGTGTTGATATTGTACGATTCTTTAAGTGGAATTGCGAATGCAAATCCCGCCAAGACCAAAAGCGCCGAATTTGTTTATCAATGTATCAGGCGATTCGTTGGACCCAGGTACAAAAACCCAGACACGGTATGTCGCAGTGATGCTGCTTCAGAACTTGCTAAGGCAACGGGAACGGCTCTTCCTCGCAGGCGGCCTCGCAATTCAGATGTTAACGGCAAATCCGGTCTATCGAGGAAGCATGTCGATGTCTGCGCTTGCAATCTAGATTTGCGTTATTGCCCGACCTTTGGCCGGTCATTTGCAAAAAATTCAAAGGTGCCAGCTATGCTTTGGGTCAATTGGTTTCCTATCGCGCCAATTTCAAGGACAAACGCAAGATGTCACCCAATGCGTCTCTTGGGCCTTGATGGCCGGATGGAAACTTGAATTCAGCGAATTCGGTTTGCGCTACAAATGTGCGAATTTTTGGATTACGCAGTCTTACAGCTAGGGAGGGAGGATTTCACTTGATCACGCTCCGGATTGTGAAGTGTATGTTCGAGATGGAGCTGTTTTTCCCTTGCCACAGGTTGCTGAGAAGGCATTGCGCGACTTCTCAGATCCATCAACTTCGCAATTGAGTGTGATCAGTCGCCTTTGCCAATTCTTTTTGTTGAGCGCTCGCCTGAAATGAAGGAGAAATCAATATTCAATGAAGGTTTGTATCACCTTTGGTGGGCTTCACTGGCTTGGTGCTACTCCTGGTCGTCGCGCATGCCTTTCGTTCAGTTCCAATCGCATTCCAGAGTGCATTGCTCGTGAGGAAGCTTTTGGTTTGAAGATGCCTGAGCCGCCTCACGTGAGCAGGACCACTGAGCATTGAATGATGTACTGGATGAAGTTTTTCTTCCTGCTGCAGCAGAAATCGAATATGAACCATCAATTGCATTTCATGATTCCCTTGGTGATGACGAGTTTCCAGAGTGCCCGCCTGGCATTGTTGATGTCGATGAGGAATCAACTTTGGAAGTTGTCTCTGGAATTCACGTTCTTGGTGGCGTTGCCTGGGACTCTGTTGGCAATATTCCCCAGGAAGATGTTCAGGATCTTCACGGCTGAGTTCTTCATGAATTTCAGCAGACTTAGGTCCACGCCGGTGCAGCTTCAGCTTCAGAAGCAAAGCCTAGCGCCAAAGCCGCAAAGGTTCGTCGTGCCTTGTCAGGGGGAAATTCCTTTACGAATTTTGCCGCGATGAAAACTTCATGTTGGGTCGGGTTGGGGATAAGAACGGTGTTTCGGCTCTGCAGAGAGTACATTGATCTCTCTAACCAGGATGCCAAGCCAGTCACACCCCAGGGTGTGCTATCCGTGGGTCGCTTGAATGCAGACCGTGGAGCCAACGGCAAAGAGTCAACAAGAAGAAGCGTCCTAGACTTTGTGCTGCTATCGCTGGAGATCAGCAGGCGTCGGAAAGGATGCTCCACTCGTTCATCAAGGTTGCCCACGTTATCCTCGATCAGGGGGGCGTAGCGTCCCTTGAGTGGCCAAGATATTGCCGTAGGTGGAATTCGCCAATTCTTCTTGACTGGATTTTGCGTAGGAACTTGCTTTCCAGTTTTCCCGTGTTTTTCGTGGGTGCGCCGTCGGAGTGACGGCGAGAGACACAACTTGCTTGCAAAGAACCCTTGGAGATTTGCGACGTTTTTTCGAAGTTTGGCCGACAACTTGTCCAAACTCAAATGCGCTCATGCTGAACATGCTCCCCTGGAAGGTCAGTGGACTCGGAAGTCAGCCTACTACTATCCACCGCATTTGTGCCGAATCATGGTTCAACCTATATTCCCAAAGTTTGTGAACTCTCATGAGCATGCCATGTGTTGCGCGAAACCAGCATCAACGCCGACAGAAACTTGAAAAAGGCTACCCGTCAGTTCCTTTGGACGTGTTGATGGCGCAGACAGGTTGTGGTGAAATCGGGGCTCCAGAGTTTGTTCGCAAATTGCTGGGCCGTGGTGAGTGGAAAGGTCATCCTGATGCCCTCAAAGCGATTGAGAATGAGAAGCAGGGTCTTCTTGCCAATGGCGCTTGGGACGAGTCCAAGACCCGTCCAAAGTCTAAGTTTTGGCTTTGGCAACTGGCGCCTAGGTTCTCGTTGGTTTTCTCTTGATTACGTTAGCGCCAAGGGCTATGAAAAACCATCAGGTGAATGGATTGTCAAAGCTTTTCAGAGGAGAAGCAATTCTGGATGAGGAGAATCAAGCGGCTGTTTTTGATGAGATCGCTGCTTCTGCTCCAACAAGCCTTGGTGGATTCAACTTGATAGCGATTGTGTGAAGGCTTGTGTTCAATCCGTGTTGAGTTCGTCTCAGCCCACATACGCGCTTGTGCGTGTTGAGCCCGTTCCAGAGCATGCCAAGCGCATCTTCCAGCTTTGCGCCCCACTCATCAAATCACTGTGCGCACATCCGCTGGCCACAGTTGAACGGATTTGAGTCTGAGCGACTCCCCTTCTTGCTTTCCAAGTTTTGGGAGATTCTTCAGAAGAAGGTTCAGCTTGAGGACCCAGCTCCATTTCCAGCCGTGGCCATGTTCAACATGACAGTGGTTTGGCTCTTCATTCCTCTGACTTTGCAAGGCAGCGCGTCAATCTGTTCGAAGAACTTTGAGGTAAACCCGCAAAACACGCCAGAACTTCTCATGTGGATGAAGGAAGTCTGGTTGCCACAGATGAGGAAGACAGAGGACAATTGTCCAATGTCGTCGCTCGACTTGTGATGAAGTTTATGTGGTTTGGTTGTATTTGTCGACCGGATTTGCTTGCTGCAATCAGCGCCTGTGCTGGACACATCGCCCGATGGACTGCCAACGATGACAAACGCATCGCCTGTCTTGCAAATTATGTTACAGCTATTCTGGACCACTCTCATGTGATGCAAATCCATGATCATTCTTCAGATCTTCGACTTTCACTGTATGCTGATGCAGATTTTGGAAGGCATGCGTTCCACTTCACAGGATACCTGCTGACTCTGGAGGGGCCTCGGTCCTTTTGCTGCTGCGGTGCAGTGTGCGGCAGCGCGCGGTTTCGTTGTCAACTTCATTCATCGCTCCTGAGATTGTGTTGAACTGTTCTGAGGACAATCAGGCTTTTTTCGCAATCGTTGCCGGTGAGTGGTTTCCCCCCGAAGTTGCAGCGTTGTAGCTAACTTCACAAGATCAACGTTGCTTCAACTTGTCAGGCTTTAGTGAGCCAGACATCAATGCACAGTATATTGAAACGCTGAAGGAGGGCTGATGTCCTCACGAAAGCACCAAGTGTTTCGTCATGGGAGTCTGTATTCAAGCTTCTTCAGATTGCGCCGATTAAGACCTGAAGCTCCGAATCTCCTCAGTGTGATCATTCCGTCATGCATCATTGGATCCAACCTTGACCGATGGTATACATGAAACAGCTGACGTTATTTCGATTGCGCTTCAATGTGAAGGGACTAAGTCAAGTCATATCTGCTTTTCATTTCGTTCGTGCCTTGATTTGCTAAGCTCAAACTTTTCACTGGACATCCTTCGGATTTGCCGTATCAATTCCTCAGTGTTCCTTAGTGTCATACCCCTGAGTCTCGAAATCTTGTGAATTTACATTTTTGCTAGATTTACATTTTTTACAAAAAATTGTAAAATACACGAAAAAGATCGAAAAAGTGTCAAAATACCGTAAATTTGTTGCAGTTTTGAAAAGTGCATCAAAAGTGCCTATGCAGTTTTCAGAAAATGCATCAAAAGTGTTTTGAAAACGCGTCAAAAATGCGTCAAAAGCGTATACGGATTTTTGATGCAGTTTTGATGCGCTTTGCAAAACTGCATCAAAAGCATGCGCACTTTTGATGCGCTTTCTGATGCGTTTTTGAGGTGCTTTTGATGCGCTTTTGATGTACTTTTGGTTTACCTGTGAGTTTGTGCGATTTACTTGTGAACTTGTACTTGTGCAGGTTACTTATGAGTTTGTAGCGGTTTACTTGTGGGGTTGGGCTATTCACTTGTGAGCTTCTACCTGTGAAGAAACGACAAAAATAAGCTTCTACCTGGAACGCAAGTACAACAAAAATAAGCAAAGGTGGTTTGCCGCAAGTAGAGCGGGAGGATTTTTGCAATCAGATTTGCGGTACCTGTGAGCTTGTACCTGTGCAGAGACCCCTCAAGATGGGCCACAAGTACAAGTACACCAAAGGTTTTTCCACAAGTAAAGCACAAGTCTGGCCACAGTAGATCGCAAATAAAAGGGCAGCCTGTCTTTGTAATCCCTTGCTGTGGCCTTTATCGTCTTCATTGGGTGAGTGGTCCGGGCTTTCAACTTGGCCACCACGACCATGATCCGTGTGCAATTCAGTGCAAAGAGAAAAATTTTGTTCAGCCCGAAGTACCACTCATAGGCCTAAGCTGCGCAGATTGGAGCATGGTTATTATTATTCTGTTTCCATCCTATAAAGTTCACAAGTAAGCGCAGTCAAGAAACAATCATCAATCCAAACGTTGGAGAGCACGCAGCCCTGGTGGTCTATCGGGCGTCGAATCCACTTCAGTGCCGTTCTTCTTGCCAAGTATGACTTGCTTGGCTTCTTCTTCCCATACCTCTTCCAGGGGTGGCGTAATCCAAGCTTCTTCGGCCTCAGTTGATAGTTTAGGTATCAAGAAAATTTAGTAGCGCCAGTAAGAAAAGACAAGGCGCATAGAGCCACCTTGTAGCAAATCCAAGCCGTGGCCCTGATAGACAAGAAACTCCAAAACTGCCTCTGAACAAAAATGGTTATGTATGATTTGACAATCATATAGCCTTCGCACAAGTCCACCACACAAGTATATAGCTCACAAGATCACAAGTGCAAACACCTGATAATGTTTCGAGCCTGGCAGCAAAATGATTTCCATAAAAACTGGATCCTGTGCATTGTGGATTCTCTTGGCTCACAAATATAGGTTTCGCACAAGTATAGGCCACGCAAGTAAATACAACACACAAGTAACAAGTTCACAAGTATAGGTGCCACAAGATCGCAAATCCAAGAAACACAAGTACACACCCATCATTTTTTATAGTTTATTTGCGGCCTATGTTGCAATTTGATTGCCAGTCTCTGAGAAGTTGAGGGAACCCTTCCTTTCTAGTGAGCCCGTGCTTGAAACATGTATGTGATTATCCCCTGACCAGGTATCAGGTTGAATGAGCCTGCAGCGATTTATTACAGTATCAGCTCTGAAACCGCGTTTTGAAGTACCGCAGCGATTGAACCCCCCAAACAAAGCCTGAGCGAGTCAAAATTGTGAAGTTGAAACTAGGGCAGCTACAGACTGGGGGTTTTTCATTGGCTTTCTCAACCCATATGGTTTTGAAATCATCGCCAAAACTGGATGCACCAATGGGCCAACGGCCAATCTTCTTGTGGACTAAAGGCTGCTTAGTTTCTACTTGCGTGCGTGTGTTATGGTTTTGAAATCATCGCCAAAACTGGATGCACCAATGGGCCAACGGCCAATCTTCTTGTGGACTAAAAAGGCTGCTTAGTTTCTATTTGCGCGCGTGTGTCTCTTGTGGGGCAAAACAAAAAATCTGGCGTATGTTGAGTGACCTCTTGCTGCGCTTCTGTTGCATTTCTTTTACTTTTTGGTCCCGTGCCCGTACTCGGTTGGTCATGTCCCATTGTGTGCGGTTGTCACAACCTTTGGTCCATCCTCGTCTTCCTACCAGGGTCATCTGGTCATGGGTGTCCGAATTTATTGGCCATCGCAGACGTTTGAAGCATTCGCCTGCCGGCGTGGTTCTCGATATTGTGAAAGCCTTTAATATTATTCGTCGCCCATTTCTCCGTGCCCTTCTTCTACGGCTCGGTTTCCCTCCTGACCTTGTCACTTGTTGGATCCGTGGTTTGGATGGTCTTCAACGCCATCTGTTGGTTTCCGGTGCGACCTTGGTTCCCAATCTTCGGATTCGGGAGTACCAGAAGGCGATCCGCTTTCCGTGGTTGCAATGTATGCGCTATCGGTCTTATTCGCACAGTCCATGAAGCGGGTCGAACCGCTCATCCACCCGGTCACTTATGCTGACAACTGGGAACTGTTGGTTTCCCGAGCATCAAGGCTTCTGCCAGTGATCCCCGCTCTGGTGTCTTTCATGGACGATTGCTGTCTTCCACTCTCCTTTGACAAAACTTGGTTTTGGGCGAGCGCCGCTCGTGATCGCAAACTCCTCAAGCAAACTCCGTTTGGAGGCTCCCACTGCCAAGTCGTCTTATCGCAGGTTGACCTTGGGGCCGATATTTGCTACAGTTTGAAACCTTCTACCACCAAGCGCAAGGTTCGAGTTAGTCAGGGCCACAGACGCCTACAGAGGATTCGAGGTCTCCCTTTGTCGCGGCGATACAAGTGTCGGTTAGTTCTGTCCGGAGTCTGGACACAGGCTCTCCATGGCGCTGAATCCGCGCGAATGCCTCCGGCCACCTTACATCGTCTCCGTTCTCAGGCCGCCAGGGCCGTCTCGGTTCACAGAGCTGGTATGAATCCGTGGGTTGGCGCTTCCGTTGGTGCCCCGGTGATCGTGGACCCTGAGTTCCACCTCCTTTTGTCCCGACTTCGTTTCTTTCGATTGTGCTGGAAGTACCACCCCCAGGCACGGGCATGGTTACAAAATGCACTCCATCGCAAAGGTCGCTATCGGTCTGTTACCCGCCACTTGTTGACTCAGCTCCATGAGATGCATTGGGAATATGACTCTGGTCTCCGTTTTGTCGATCAGCACAGATCTTTCGATCTGGTTTCCACCCCTTGCAAACACCTCGAGTGGTTGATGGCCAATGACTGGATGTTCCACGTCACTGGCTGTTTTGCACATCGTAAGTTTTGCTCCCAACTTGATACCTTGGATCTTGACCTTTGCCGCACCTGGCTCAAGTTTCCGGTAAAGGACCAAGGTTTGCTCCTCGCTCAACTTACTGGTGCCACCTACACCACCGATATCATGTCCAAGGTTGTCTCAGCAAACGTCCACTCCGTTTGCCCCCTTTGTGGGGCTGCTGATTCACGCCTCCATCGTACTCGGGACTGTCCTGCCACCGGCCACCTTCGTACCGAACTGGCATTGCAGTCTTCTGGCTTCGTTTTTCAGGAGCATCACTGGGCCTACGGGCTCTGGTCCGAGCAGGACGAGGTCCGCCCTTGGCAACGGCACCTCGACCAGGTTCCCTGGCCTGTCGTGCCAGCACGCATCTCTGGTCGCGTAGGTTTCCTTTTCACAGACGGCAGCTGTGCGCATCCCAAGGTAAAGCGCCTTCGGTTGGCTGCGGCTGCAGTGGTTGAAGCCCATGTCGATACTACTCATCGTCTACTTTGGTCAGGTCCCTTGCCCACCACTTGTCAATCCATTTTCAGGGCAGAGGTCTTGGCCCTGGCTGTGGCGGTTGCCTCCTACGATGAGGCCTTTGTCTGCTCTGACAACCAGGCTGCTGTTCGCATCGCTTCCAGGCTGCTGTCTTACCCTGCTGATCAACGTCATGATCACCTGCCGGCCGATCATACTGATCTTTGGTCCTTCTTTCTTCAGTGTGCCCACCATGCAACCCATCGGTCGCATCGCATCAAGTGGATCCCCGCTCATCGGGATTGGCGTGCCCTTTCTGGGCGGGATCGGGTCCTTGCCTTCTTTAATGACGTTGCGGATCGTGCAGCCAAGGCTGCCTTGGCTGTTCTGGTAGCCGCTCCCCTGTACCAGCAATTGGTCACATCCTGGTTTTCTTTGTCCAAGGCTGCCTTCGCCCTCTCCCACTTCCACCTTCGGGTGGCTTGGTTGTTCCTTGGCACTGACTCCTCTACTGATCGGGTCATGCCCACAGCAGAGGCCTTGCGGCCCGTTGGGCCCAGTTGGTCATTATCTGCCATTGCGGTTGGCATTCAACGCACGGAGCGTTTTGGTGGTATCCTGTCTTCTTGGTTGGCACAGCTCTGTTGGTACTCCTCCTCTGAGTCTGGTCTTCGGGACTCCACTCCTCTAGAGTTGTTGTGGTGTTTCATCCATGACACCGGTTGCTTGCCTCCCTTTCGGGTTGGTGCGGTTTGGGGGGGTGATGGTGCTGTCGTTGCCCATTGGCTGGCCGTTCCCTCTTTGCCGGTCCTTTGGCGGTCGTGGTTGGACTCCCTCCGGGAGGTCACCGTTAACGGTTGTCCCCGGGTCCGATGCTGCTGACTCTTGGCAGCTCGGCTTTGGGGATTTTCACGTCGTTGGTCGCATCGCGATTCCCGATGTTGTTTTCATAGACCTGGCGGCTTTGCTTCGGCGGGCCCCTTCTCTGTGCCGGTTGCGGCTCCCTTCCTTTTGGTGAGCTGCTTTGGTGGATTGCTAACTCACACAGGCCGGTCGGTTAGCTTTCCAGCGTGGACCCTTGGAACGCGCGCGGGGGGAAAAAAAAAAGGGTGCGTGTCTGATATTTTTCAAGCGCTTTGGACGCATCTACGCTGCCTGATACATCTTGATGTAGTTCTGGTGCATTTTGAATGCATTTCGATGCAATTTCGATTCATTGTTGATGCGCTTTTGGTGCGTTTTTAATACATTTTTGATGCATTTTTGTACATTTTTGATACAGTTTTGATGAGTTTCTGATGCGTTTGTGGTGCAGTTTTGATGCAATTTTCAAAAGCGCATCAAAAGTGTATACATTTTTTAAATTGTAAACACTTTTGGCGCGCTTTTGAAAACGGCGTCAAAACTGCATCAAACATGCATCAAAAAAACAATCGAAAATGCATCAAAAGCGCATCAGATATGCATCAAGATTCCAACATTTCTTTTCCAAACTTGCATCCAAAAATCGTATACTTTTCCGAAAAAATTGTTCGAAATTCTGAAAAGGAAACCAAAATCCAGCACGTGTGCATAGGTTGACCTGCCAAAGTCTTCGAATTGCGTGGAATGAGAACATGCAAGCTTCAGATAATTTCCGGCGCATCTTCAAAGGCGCTTTTTGGATCATAAGTTTGTGGGTTTTATTGTTTATACCTTCTTGGGCCTTTTGGTTCATATTTTTCAAAACATTTTGGGCTGTGTTGTTCATAGGTTCTTGGGCCTTGTGGTTCATACCTTGTTCCAAACATTTTGGGTTGTTGTTTTTCATAGTTTCTTGGACCTTTTGGTTCATAAGGTTTTGGTCCTTGTAGTTCATAACTTCTTGGGTTTTGTCGTTCATAGTCAAAGTTTTTGATCCTTGTAGTTTGAGGGTTTCGGTAACAAGTTTTTGACCCTTATACTTCATACCCTCTTGGGCCAACTTGGTTCATAAGTTTTTTTGTCCTTGTTGTTCATAGGTTCTTGTGCCTTTTGGCTCATGAGTTTTCGTCCTTGTTGTTCATAGCTTCTTGGGCCTTTTGGTTCATAACTTTTTGGGCTTTGTTGTTCATAGCTTCTTGGGCCTTTTGAAGTTCATAACTTTTGGGCTTTGTTGCTCATAACTTCTTCGGTTTTGTGGTTCATAGGTTTTTGGTCCGTGTATTTCGGGCCTTTTGGTTCATAAGTTCTTGGGCTTTGTTGTTCATAGCTTCTTGGGCCTTTTGATTCATAACCTTTTCGGCTTTGTTGTTCATAGCTTCCTGGGCCTTTTGGTTCATAACTTTTCGGCTTTGTTGTTCATAACTTCTTCGGTTTTGTGGTTCGTAGGTTTTTGGTCCTTGTATCTTGGGCCTTTTGGTTCATAAGTTTTTGGTCCTTGTATTTTTGGCCTTTTTGCGTGCTTGACTGTTTGTGTTTGGTTTTTGAGGTGGTTGGCGTCAGATTCAAGTAAAATAGGTCAGACAGATAGATCGAGAAGCGCGTAGATAGGTAGTTGGAAGTTTGGGGTAGGTAGGTAGGTAGGTAGATTTCTAAACAGGTGAGATTTTTAAACCGGCGAAATGATACAGATTTTTGAAACTAGACACAGTGTTTCAGAAAAATGTGACGCGCGATTTGATCCCTGTGATGGCATGGCGTTTTCCCTCTTTGGTTGGGTTCCAGGTTCCGAAAAAGATTGGAGGCGCTTCCTATGGAGTGACCGGGCAAAAATGCAGTTCAGTGGGAAACGGAAAGAAGTTAGAGGAATGAACTTGCTTGACTCTAGCTTGATTGATCGGCAATTGCGCGCGCCGGGATCGTGCCTGAGGGTCCAGGGCATGGTGGCGGAGTTTTTGTCGGAAGAGGCTGGCAGCGCTGGGGCGTTGGCCCCAGCGGTTGAAATTTTGTTTGTTCAGGCAGGTTTCCAGCTTGTATTTTTTTCAGCAAACCTCCATCTGTTTGCCACAAAGGTTGATTGCGCGCAGTATTCAAGCGCATAGGTTTTGGAATTCATCAGCTGGCGGCGTTTAACCATGTTTAACCCAATTCTGGTTTTTCGCATGAAGTTCACTGATGACATCCGGTGAAGGGGATCTCGGCTGGCGCTGCGCCTGCGGCAGGAACGGCCTGGTTTCCTGGGCTCGCTGAAGGTCGAGACCTAAGAAACAGAAAGTTCGAATTTCATTTCTAGAGTTGGCTATCTCGGTGTTGTCTACTATCTGGCCTTATCGGTGTGCGATTTTTTCTGAACGTCCCCCAAATAAGAGGAAACAAGGGGGGTGTGGGAACCCGCAAATTGTTTTGATTGCGATGGCTCTTTTCATTTCCTAGACAACGTGCAACAATTTTGCCATGTGGAGTCCACAAACCGCACGCCCAGCTTCAAGCGATGTCCATGACACCGCTTCGGATAACCCATCAAAGCAAATCGAAAATCCAATCCCTTTTGCCCAAGCAGATTGCGGCGCAAACAATTCAGGCCCGGACCATCCAACACTCCAACATGACGACACCAGCCATGCCATCAATGAGTAAGAAAGCAGTCATCCACTTATACGTATCCATCCACATGCGTGCGCCCGCCTACCCGTCAATCAATTTGCCCACCCGTTTTTCCAAATCTTTCAAGCGCCCATCGGTCCATCCATAATACCCGCACGCCCGTCTATCCATTAGTAGAGGCAGCAGTAGTAGCAGTAGTAGTAGTAGCCGGAGGAGTGGTGATAGTAGTGGTGGTGGTAGTAGTAGTAGTAGTAGTAGCAGTAGTAGTAGTAGTAGTAGAATAGTAGTAGTAGAATAGTGGTAGTAGAATAGTAGTAGTAGAATAGTAGTAGTAGAATAGTAGTAGTAGAATAGTAGTAGTAGTAGTAATAATAGTAGTAGTAGTAGTAGCAGTAGTAGTAGTAATAGTAGTAATAGTAGTAGTAGTAGTAGTAGTAGGAGTAGTAGGAGGGGTAGTAGTAGTATGAGTCCTCATACAGTAGTGGTAATGTTAAAAGAAGTGGAAGCAAGTAAGAATTTGAGTATTAGTTTTTAGTTTTATCAGTCATCTATTGGCAGTGCTAGTCAAAGCAGTAGCAGTACTAGTAGTAGTAGTAGTAGTAGTTGTTGTTGTAGTAGTAGTAGTAGTAGCAGTAATAGTAATAGTAGTAGTAGTAGTAGTAGTAGTAGTAGTAGTAGTAGTAGTAATAGTTGTAGTAGTAGTAGTAGTATTAGTAGTAGTGGTAGTAGTTAGAGGAGTGGTAGAAGAAGTCGTACCAGTAGTAGTAGTAGTACTAGTAGTAGTAGTAGTAGTAGTAGTAATAGTAGTAGTAGTAGTAGTAGTAGTAGTAGTAGTAGTAGTAGTAGTGGTAGTAGTAGTAGTAGCAGTAGTAGTAGTAGTAGAAGTAGTACTAGTAGTAGTGGTAGTGGTAGTAGTAGTATTGGTAGTAGTAATAGTAGCAGTAGTAGTATTAGTGTTGGCAGCAAGTAGGTTATCTTCAAAAATTACACCAAAAAACCAAGGGGTCACTTCCTCAAGAACGGGGGGCCAGATGCAACGAACAGAGATTAAGTGAAGATCTAAGATGTGAGGACCTGAGAAGAGAAGATTTGAGACGTGAAGATGTGAAGATATAAGAAAAGATGATGTCAGATTGCGCGTCCTTTTCTTGGAAGAACCCTTCGGGCAGGCGCTTTTCGGGAACAAATTACCAAAAAAGTAAAACTTCCCGCCCTTCCGTAGCAAGTGTTAGGCAAGGCTGGCGAATTTGATTGTTTTTGTGTTTAAACTCGTTGTTAGAATTCTCCATGTTTTGTTTCAGGCGTATTTTGAGCCAATGCCATTTTCAATTGGTTCGTTGAGCCAGAAGCTTCCACAGTTGATGTTCAGCTTTTGAGACCACACCTACGCCATTTGCCTCAACCAATTTGTCGAATGCCTGCCGTGTTGGTGCAAGAAGTTTCCCAGGTTCGGGTGAAGACCAGGAAGGACTGACTGGGATGCGATCGTGCGATGTTTTTTGCGCCGCGAGTGTCGCCAGGATCGTGTGCCCCAGCAGCGTTGCGTGAACCACAGAAACAGATGGGCCAATAATTCGAATGGGCTTTGCGGGCGATGTGTAGAGGAGAGGCAGCGAAGGGAGAAGGTCACGCTGGAGGGGCTGGGCATTTTCTGAACCAAGTTATGCAAGATATCAGTCGGGCGTAGCATGAATACTTTTGAATTTCAAGTGAATGCAAGCCCATGACTTTCGCCAAATTAAATGTTTGCATTCGTGCTGCCGCAATTAACCGACAGCCTGGAGAACAAATCTAGGCAATGTGCAACGCGTGATGGGAAAATTGCTTAACGCCGGGAAGTGTTGATGACAAACAAATCCATGATGATTCCATGATGCAACAACAACGTATCGCAAGCTCATTGCTCGAGTTGCAAAAACATAGACGCATACAGGCTATCATACCCAAGGGCTCCCGGGGCCCTCTCTCCCAGGTACCCAGGCCTCAGTTCCAGGAACCACTGGAACCAAAGTTCCAGCGAGGAACCACTATTTGGGAACCACCAATTTGTGATGTTTTATGTGTCTTATGTGATCACATTGGCAAGCTCACCCCTGCAAATGCTTCGTGAAAGTCTTTTGGTTCACTAGCGCCCACACCACAAGTCTCATCAGGTCAGCGTTACAACACGGAGTAAGGTGCGTTTCAACACCCTTTCCTCCATGTTTGGTGCCATATTGGTTGATTGGCAAACCTTTTTTACAAACCCCATGTAGCTTTCGCCAGAAAAGCAATGAAAAGCTCTCGGGTTGTGGAAATTGATCACCACATCTTTACAAAGATGATCAAATAAATGAAGTTTTGGCAATATTTGCCACCGCAACTTTGATTGTTGCAAAGCAACATGTGCAGAAACATGGAAGAAATGTAGGCACTGTTTGCCAAGGTTGCTTATCACCTCAGCCTGTTGCTTCGTCAGGTAGTTCCGCGAACTCATTGGCACTCTCCCTAGGGAATTGCACCAACATGCTTGGAAGTGATTGGGTGAGCTCTACCTTGCACTGCGTTGGCTTAAAATTGCAATTTACTTCTAGTGAGCCAAAAAAATCATCAAACTTCTTAAATCCGTTTGTTTTAAGACCAGTGCAGCCTTACAAAATTGAAAAACTTTAGCATATCGCTAAGGTTCTGCCAGCCATGCCAGAATGACACGAGCGTTGTAGGCTTTTGCTCCCAGCAAAGGAAATTGTGGAACCCCATCAGAATTCACAGTATGAAGATGAGCCCATTTCCACTTCCTGTGTGAACAGCCAATTTTGTTGGCACGTGTCCATGAACGAAAATCTTGGTACAAGTGTCCCATTGCCTCTTCCAACGAGCAATTCCACTGTGCAACCCGTAGCTCGGCCAACATATGCAAGCCCTCCGCGTTGATCACCCCAAACAAGCCAAGATTGTTGGTATGCATGGCGTAAAATTTCCTGTGGGCTGAAAACATGTTTATCAAAACCCTTTTGCAGATGCACAAAAACATCCCAAATATTTGCAGTATCGAAATTGATGGTGAAAGAACCCCAAAACGATTAAACATGGCCTGAAACCACAACAAGGTACACCATGGCAACGTCAAACCCCTTGGTAATCGCCAGTGGGTGTAGTGGGAGAGCCAGACAATCTTGAATCCATTCCATGGTCTCGCGCAGCTGCCATTGGCAATCGAAGTCAGTGAAAAGGTGACCATACCTATAAGCGAACAAAGGTTGCACATGTGGCTATGACATGTTTATTTTTAAACCCAATAAGAATATAACCATACACCAATATGGTGAAAATCAAAATGTTGCACATATAAACCCAGATACTTTGGAATTCGTGCAGCATTGCACCGAAAGCAAATAGTACCACATTTCCAGTAGTGGGTCCACATCCGGAAGAATGCGGTGTGCCACTGCCAATCCCCTCTAACTTCCATGATGGCAAATGTCGAGGATAGTGGTTTACCCACCAACTTTTCTTGTCGTTTGTTCAGAGGGAACTCCACAGTCAGTCCTCTAGGAGGCCTCTGGCCAGCAAGCGCGATGTTGAGTGACCAGCGGACTCTTTTCAGAATAGGATGCAAAGTCTCCTGAGCGAGCTTTCTTGGAGCATAAAGGGAATAAATTACAAAACAACAGGCAGATTTTACAACACACATGCAGCCACATTCTGAGCATGCCCATGGCCATGGTTCATGGTACCTATGGAGGCCACCTGGTGTGGGGGAAAGGTGTTTGAGTTTGAGATGATATCAGCCAAGGATCAGCCCCACAGCTTCCTACAGCAATTGCAGATCTTACCAGGCAGAACAGAAAGTTCTCAGCGTAGGCACCTGTGAAGTGGTTTGTGGGATATCCCTTCAACCAAAAGTCTCGAAATAACTTTACAAACTAGTCAGAAATTGAATTCTCCAAATGTGCATTGCTATGATGCCATTCAAAAAAAAATAGAACTATTGCAAAGTGGAAAGGCACATGGTTTGTGTATCAGCGGCGAGCCAAGACAAACAGCAATGAACTTGTCTCCATAGGTATCAGAATACCTTGTTTCATCTCCGTATATGAACACAGGCATCGCAAGTGAATCTCTTCCAGGGTGATTGGCGGCCCAGCTAGCAACGTCACTCCAATCATCCCAATAGCTCCTAAGTTTGGCTCCAACGTCATCATTGAATTTCACACATTTTGAAAACAATGATGGTTTCAATCAAGGCAAGACATCCATTAAACTATGAACCTGTTACCCCAAAAGCGTTATGAATTCAAACGAGATTCTGAAGTACAGATATGTCAACCTTGAGGCGTCCAGTTCTGTACAGATAGTCCAAAAGCTCGTGAGGGTCATACATGGGAATGTAATCTTCCACAATCTCGTCTGACCCAGGAGCCGAACGAATTGGGCACAATACCCAACTAAGTTCCAAGGGAAGCCTGATGTACCTGAACATATCCCGATTAGAATTTTTTGGGTTGAGTTTTGCCACTCTTTCGGTGATAGGGTGCGCATGGCCAGACCCAACTTCAGCCACCACTGCTTGCGCAGTGCTGATGGCGCTCTTTGCAGACTCACGGCCATCGCCAAGACGAGTCAGCCTTGGCCAACAACGCACACCTGTACGATATATATATATATATATATAAACACAGTGAAACTTTTCAAAGTAACTAACCCCCTTCAACATCATGATCCGCTGACACATTGAATGATGCCAACAGTAGTGAAGAGTATCGGGTGCAGGGGTTCATGTGCTTATCTCATCACCTGTTAGGTCAAGGAAAGAACCAACAAAAAAAATATCAAACAAGGTTCGTTGGTTAGCCTTAAGCGGGAATGTTTTAACCCAACAGTGGACCAACCGGGGCACCATCCCCAAATATACATACAAATTGAACATGTGTGCATGCATACATTTTTCGATACTTACACACGTACCCCCAGTAAAAAAAATATTTGATCATGCATGCATGCATACACGCATACATTATTTGATCTGGGCCACACGTCAGCAGTAGTTCGCTAAGTTGTTATTGTTTCAAGTTTTGGGACAAACAATTAATTCCACGCTTTTCGTTACTCGAAGAATCTGATAGACCATGGATCCTCCATAGAATTAATCACAACCCAGAAGATAAAGAATTCATTATACTTCCACATCCCTTCAATCCCCGCAGCCACGGTACAGGTGATCAGCAAATGCACCAGCTGATTGGGATGATGAGGCAGCACCTGCGTGGGACATTTGCTTGGATGGTTTCATCGCCCTTGTGCTGGTTCACAGGATGCATTGGGATTAGAATGGCACTCCAACATACATTATAGATCTCTCCATATATGGCATGGTATTGTTGAGAGCCTGATTGGGTTTCAAGCTCGCCAGAAACCGTGAGAGCAAAGTGGTCAACCTTTTCGAGTACCTTTTCGTTCATCCATCTTCAAGTGATCTCAAACTTCCTTGTAGCAAGTCGCGCTTGATGAGGTAACAATTAACGACCAACACTTATCCTGATGCAACATGATAAATAAAAAACACAACACATGTTCACTTCCGTTGCGACTTTCAATGTTCTAATTGAGATCAAGGCTGAATTGGGGATTGCTTTGGCTTTTTTTGCCAATGCTGCAAATAAAATCCATGTGAAAGTTCGGCACTTGTGGTAAGACGATGCTGCGCCCCGACAAGCTACATGTAGGAAGAAATGCAACATCACAATTTGCTATTAGGATGAATTGATTTGTTACAAGTTTTATCTGATATGTGCGAAAGGAAATCAAATGTAGCTTGCACACCTCCAGCAAAAACCACAAATGTTTATCAAATTTCCAACTGAAAACTTATCGGCTTCAAGCAGGGGCTGCCACTGCTTTAGCCTTGGCCTTTCCCTTGGCCTTCGGTTTCACAATTGCCCTCACTGTGTTGGCCAACTTCCTGAATCCTTCAATCTCGTTGCTCAAAGCCTTAAGCAGCAAGCAAGTAGGTAAAGATCAAATGGGTTACATTGGAAAGAATGAAATGGAATCTTTCAGAATTTGAAGTCAATCAGTATCATGAACGAATATAGTTTGAACCTAGTTACAGTGTGACGAGACGTGTGCTGTTCTGTGTTCTCTGTCGCCAGGCTTTGCATTGCAGACTCCTTGGAGCTTCGAAGACTGGCCGAGGAGTTCTGCAGATCACTCAGCAAGGCTTTCTTGTAGGAGGTAGTCCTCACAAACAAAAGAGTACCGCTTTTTGGTGAATACCCCTGCCATGGTCAGCTGTAAATTTGTGAGCCAAGATACACTAGAGACTTGTCTGCATTCTGCAGTTTGGCCTCCAACTCCACGAACTCTGTCAGCAAGCGGTTGGCCACATTGTTGGCCTGGAGGGATTTAGGCATACTATAGGCTCGCGCATTCCTATCAAAAGTAGTGGGTTGAGAAGCTTTGGAATTTCACTGTTCGGGCTTCCACAAGACATGATGCTCACCTGCTCCAACTTTTGTTTGGGAGTCTTCTCACTTTCTCCTTCTTCTGCCGTTGGTTCTTTTGAGCTGGATCACAAGCTCCTGTGACAGCACCCGCAGCATCATCCCTTAGCTGCGCACACACACTTGAAAGACCTGATTCATGAGTTGGTCATGCCAACGTTTCAGAGTGTTCTTATTGATGTCTTGTCCAGACGCTGAATATCTGTTCTCATCAGATATGCAGAAAGGCCCTTTGGCAAAACTATGGAAGAAACAGCGATACAACCAAAGGCGAAATTATCGGTGATCACTGCAGGTACACACGGTTGATCAGACTGTGCTTCCACTGTCACGCATAGCTTCGTTGGCATGCGTTTGCGTGACAGCCGCATGCCCCCTGCTGATCCTAGTGCGTCATGTTGTTTGATGATTATTGACATGAGAAATCCTTGGAAACAGGAGTTGACTCACACACGAAGGCCGTGTGTCGCATGAAACTGACTGGCAGCAGTCCTGTTTTTTGCACATGACTGCACTGACTCGGTTTGAAGGTCGAAATCAAAAATCGCTTCTATGGCACATGGATTGGCCACTCTGTAGACTATATCAAGACTAAAATCAATGAGTCGTTTGATACGGTCTGGCCGAAGATGGGCTGGGCTGAATGACATCGGCTACGTATTCCAGTTCTAAATGGTGGAGCTCTGTACCTGGGGTGAGCCTGTACACCGGGCTGTGGAGCATGATGTCGTCGGAATCGAAAAACTGAGCATGGGTTTGTCCCATCTGGATCCCGCTCCAGTGAGTGCCAAGATTTTGGCGATCCTTTGGAAATTGCCTCATGAGTTGGCCAAAATTCCAGTGAAACGGGGCGTGATGGCCCTGATATGTGAGCCTCATATTCCGGCTGCCGACCCAACGGCCGGTTCTTTCGTACAAAACACTTGAAAAGAATTGTTTGATGACATCCAATCGCAAGTTGTCAAGGTCTTGGCGGTGCATACAGATTCCCAAAGCACTGAAATACTCAGGTACAGGAAGTTGAGGAAAGGCAGAGCGAAAGAATGGACTCAAAAGAATGGAGACAACCAAGAAATCCTGAGTGAAATTTTCCGGCTGAGGAGTCCCTGCTCGCAGTGTCCATGGATGCCTTTCATGATCGTCTTCAACATCGGGAAACTCTCGACGACGGCGAGTAACCCGTTCCCACATGGCAGCTAAAGATCTACGACGGAGCAAATCAAACTGCAACAGCTTCGAATGAAAATAGGAGCAATCATCATCACAAATCAAAACTTCGTAGAAAGAACAGCCAAGGTACAGCAACAGAAAACATAGTGCACTAAAGCTCGAAATGAGCAGTGTGACAGAAACTGGAAGCAACAATGACTGATGCATCAGCAGCAAAGAATTTTTGACCTACTCACAGTTGAATCCGAAGAGATCTGAAAACTTCAACGTTCGGATAGCCTTTGGCTATGTATAACTCGGCCAGAGAGTGCAGCGTGTGAGGAATCTGGCTTCGAGGGTACGTATACTGTCGAATTAGGTGTGCTCTACTGAGCAGCCCACTCATGCGGAGACGGAGGGAACCAGCACTTTCTAAATCCCTGATTTGCCTGAGATTGGGAAGTTGATATTGACAGCTTCGCTGTTCCACATTGACTGAAAATCCCAGAAGACTATCATCAGTTACCGTTTCAAGTTCCACTGGAAGTCCGTAGAAATCTAATTGAGCAAACGTGCGGATGGCTTCCAGGTTGACATAGCTGGAGTTGACAATTGCAAATCTGTTGTCAACATACCTGATAGCAACAAAGGAAAATGAAACAGGAGGCTGGTCAAGGAGGGCCGAATAACATTGTTGCCAAGAACGTTCAATAACAGTCACAGCCAGGTTAGAAAGAGTCGGAGAAATTTGGCTTCCAATACCTGCACCTCGAAACTGGCGCCAAATGATTCCAAGTGCTGAGAACAAATGTGACTGAAGGCTGGAACGAACTATCGTTAGCAAGTCCTGTACACGGAGAGCTTTGACAGAAAATCCAGTTCGGCGTATTTGCCCCGCATAGGTACTCTGGACCGGATCACCCGTTTGGGATAAGTCCACTGAAATGGATAAGCCTGAGCCGTGCTTCTGCTCCCAGGCAGTAATCAGCGATGAAACAGCATCCAGCAATCTGTCCTGAGGGACCGAGTTGAAAAAGCCGACTAAATCGTCGTTGATGGCCACAAGATGGACCTCCGGGTCCGTGTCGGTAAACAGTTGATGCACTCGTTTCCAAATTTGAGGAGTGCTCAATTGGCCCATGACTTGCGGCCACGTTTCTTGTAACATCGAATCAAGAGCTCTAGAAGTGGCCTTGAGCAATGTTGAAGCAAAGGCTTGAAAATACGAGATGAGGGTCCTGCCCTTCTTCCATTGCTTCTTTCGCTTGAGAAAAACAAAGCCGTAGGGCAGTTCAGCCTTCTGCCGGAATCCCCAAGGATATCTCGTTTGAATATGTCGTGGAAAGGCCGTCTTGATCCGGCGTTTAGCTTCATCAAAAGTGATGTTCAATGACTCAAAAAGAGCCGGATCCCGCCAGGTGTTCAAAGCACCTTGAAAATATAATCGTGGACAGAAAACCGTGATCCGATATTGTTCATGATCCCCATGATGGATGATACAATGTCGAGGTAACCATCGAAGCAGATCCTGCACTGAGTGAAAAGAAAAACGATGTTGTACCTGTAAGCAATCCAAATGTTTCCTCCATTCCAGTTGCAGGAGGTCGAGAAAATCTCGTTGAAGGCGAGTAGAAAGTCCATGATGTTTTAACCAAGATCGAAAACGGGACTGACACCGTTGAAAATAAGGTGTTTTGGCCAGGAAGTACGTTGAATTGGCATTGGCCTGTTGAAACATGCGAAGTGCAGGTGGTAATTCAAGATCTTCCAAATTGATGGCACAATGGCCCTCATAACAGTGTTGAGCAAAAATCTCTGATGATACATGTCTCTTCAAGAACTCACAGCAACAAGGAAGAGACTCAGGCTGAGAAACATCAAAAGATTTTTCAAACTTTCGATGATTGTGTAACAACTCCCTCAGTTTCGGAAAAGCTGTCTCTCGCAATTTATGAGTGGGCAGAAAAAACGGTATAGCATCATCTTTGTGATGACGAATTAAATCGCGCAGCCATAATTGAACTGTGCGTCGAAAGGAATCATGTGCAAGAAATGGGATATTGAGAGCTTTGTTGGCTTTGGGAACTGAGCAGTTACGGAACTGCAAAGCCTTTGAAATCAAGCTCTTACATCGAGAGCGTCCAGGCTCTTCCATATGTGTGGCCAATCTGTATAATGCATACACTTCATGTGAATGCATTTGGCCGGAACGGATGAACCGGCACGCCGCGTAGCTGGTTTCGGCACGAAGACTCAGCTGATACAAAAGATTCCAGGCGTGCACTTGATGAGACATACGGGACGGAACAGCTCCTATAGTCATCAGCCGTCTACGTAATCGTGCATACAGTCTTGGACTGAGTTTGACCGGAGCTTGCCGGTTCTGTTTAAACTGCATCTTCCATCCGGTGGATTTGAGTCGAAGGTGCTTCAGGATGAACGGATGGTTTAAACTGGGTTGAAAGAAACTGATCAGCAGATGTTCACGCACCCAGGCTTCTTGATAGGTGCTGGGAGTTTCCACAACGATACATGAAAAAGTTTCAAAGTTGTTGCTGGAACTCCAGTAACGTATTGACAACTCTACATGTACTGCCTGATTCTGTTGAACTTGCCGAAGCTTTGCTTGGCGGTTGAATTCACGTTTGACGGCTGAGATTGAGGTGGAGCCAATGTAACTATGTCCTCGTTGTCTGTACCATCGTCGGTTCAAATCCGGAGCACAAAACGGAAGTTTGACATAGACAGCACATTGTCTCATGAAAAAAGTATAGGTATACATACTTGTGTGGATCCCCAGATTTCGGAATCGAAAGGTCCACTTTCGGGTCTCCAATGTGGGTGAAGCATAGTGCTCCAGCAAAAGTAAATGGAGAAATCCAAATGCCCAAATGAGTGGCGCTTTAAACGTAGCATGGGTATGATGAATTAGCTGAATTAAACATGGGCGGAGCTGTGCGATGAGCTTTAAGCACTTCGCCCGGTCAAGATGTTGGCGCTCCATCCCTAGTCAAGCAGCCAAGGCTGCTGCCATGGACACCACTTGTTGAAGATTGCGTGGTGCCATCTTGGAAGCCAACTCAAATGGGAGTCCATACCTAACGGCCGCTTCTTGAAGTTGACCTTTGGTCACTCCATGACTTTGCAACAACTCAACAATCTTTTGTGCAGGCTGACGCATTTCGGAATCAAACTGAGCAAACCATTTCTTAACCGTCGCGTCTGAGTAGCCTGGGACCGTTGGATGGTTCTTCAAAACTGGGTCGGTTCCTGCCAAAACTGATTCTGGTGTGATCTCCGCAGGAGATCGAGACGGTGCAGGTGCAGGAGGTTCATCATCAGAAAACTGAGAAATCGGTTCTGGCAAATCTCCGCTTTCAGCTGGAGAGGGTGCTGGTAATGCCAGAGCTTTGGTCTTTGGAAATGCCAACTTCGGTTGAGAGGCATCAAGGGACTTTGTCTTCCTTGAAGCCTTCTTGGGTGACGCTCCCAAATGTGTCAAAGTTGCTGAGCGTTTGTGAGCAGAACTTGGTTCTGCTGCACGGGAAACCGGAGGTGACGGAGACGGAGAAGGAGCTGAGTGCAGGCCTGCAGCTGCCAATTTGGCTTCCGCGTCTTGAAGGCGTTTCTCTAAAGTGGCTGCACGCCGCATCGCGGCTGTCTCCGCCTTTTGAGGCGCAATGTCCTTCAGCTTTTCGATGATCTGATGAATGATAGGGGACATAAACTCTCCAGGAGAATCAGTTTTTGATGGTACCGGAGTAGTGGGCTGTTGTTCCCGATGTAAATGCTCACAGATAGAATCCAAATCTAGGGAATGTTCCCGAATGGATTTCAACAACTGTGCAGAGAATACTGACTCTGCAACCGTACGAGTGCAAACCACGCCGATGAAGCGCCCCGCCGATAATGGGCGGAGACTAAATTCATCCAGTCCATGGCGACACAAATGGGCCAACGGAACTTTCAATGGATCCACTCCATGGAGACCTTTCTTGCGACTCCATGCGGTTGGTTGGATCTGGGAGAACAATGGGAAGCCATGTAAAACTCGTTCATCATGATGCTTGTCCGTCTGCTTCCAGGAGTCTGGAAGCTCAATGGGTGCCGGTTCATGAGATTCGGTAGTCCATGTAGATGGTGAAGGACGATAAGGATGATGAGATTGATGGGATTGATTCCATTCCCAATCTTTATGTTTCCAATGGGACGAGCGGTTCCAATTGGACATGGCAAACCAATCTAGTGACGCACGGATCAAACCAAAAGCTTGATCCAAGATTCCATGGGAAAGAGGACATGATGACATGGTGAGAAGGATGGATCAGGAGAAATGAAAATTGAAAAATAAAAAGAAACATGAAACAGAATCCACTAGTGACACAGTACTACAATGAGGCAACTGGCAGCTCCAAAGTATGAGAGACCTTTTGTGCAAAAATCCAAAACCTCGTGGCGATCAGTGGAGCTATCAGCTCTCAGTCTTGGCCTTCTTGGCTGGCTTGACTTCGTCCCATTTGGAACGGCAGTCCGCTTCTGGACGTTTCAAACGACGAGCAATGACCTGCCAACTTGGTCGGCTCTTAGTGTCAAGTTTAAGACTGACCAACTCACTGACCGATGATTCGGACCATGGTTGAGACGGGTCAACCTCTTCTTCATCTGGGTCAACGGATTCCGCTTCCACTGGCTTCGCCTGTGGATCGGAGGACATAGGAACTACTGGCTCAGCCGGCGATGGAGGTTCATGATCGGAGTCCACTGGTACTGGTTGAAGTTCTTCACCAGTAACTTCACTAGAGATATCATCATGCGGTCCGTGGAACTCGGTCGGGCCATATGGGATTTCATCAGAGTCTGGATCTTCCCATTGGTCCAGGTGATCTGGTGCAGAATCATGCTCAACTGGTGAATCATCATGAGGAGGAAAAGAAGCCGGAGGTTCATCATCAGGTTGATAAGTATCAGGAAATTGTTCATCTGGTATGGTAGGTGCCGTTGGTAAAGTGATCAAAGATCGTAATGACATCGGCAAAGCTTCCCATGCCGTGAAAATGGTATGGATCGCATCTTGAATGGAAAGCAAAAACGGAACGAGATCTTGAAGATCATACGTGGGCGAGTGAGACATGGCTCTCACTACACGTAAATGCTCTCGATGTATATGAAGCTGAAACTGCAAACTGGTAACATGAAAAGTCAAGCCAAAAACGTGTCAAGAAGGCATGAAGAGTATCATTCTCTAGCAGCATGAAAAAATAGTAGCTGACATCGAAAAGAGGATCAATGACAAGGGTCAAGCCAGAATGCATCAATCTCTCAAACGTGCAAGGAGCATAAACAAGATTCACAAAAGTTAGAGAAACAAAACTGAATCAGATGGGAACAACCAATGTACTAGGTATGTTGGCTAAGTTCAGACAGCGCATAGTCTGATAACCGCAAAATCAAAATCAAAATCACGATCAGCGATGTCCCTTTATTTTGCATGGCATCGCTCTCATCCTTCGGGCGAGATCTTGTCGCCAAAATAGGATCCGGAAATCAAAGTGAATTGAGTTGATCTGAATTGCTTGGAAATAGAAGCCAGCTGAAATTGAAAAAAGGCTTTGCCTTTTGTCACCATGAAATTAGATGTGGCTTTCCGGTGGTTCAGCTGTGGTGCGGAATCCGATGGCGTTGATGAAGTGGCTCTTGACTGAGCACACCCACATTTTCGCTCGGCGATGATGCACGCATCCTCCATTCCTGGTGAGTTCTATGCAGGGACCCTCTCCTCCCTGATCTACGTTCTCACCAGTTCCCCATCCAAGACACAAGGCGATGATTTGGCTTTCGTTTTTTGATGCGTTCCAAGAACTGTGTAATATGCGAGCTACCTCCTGATTGTCATACTGTGGTAGGTAGGTTCGCCTGAAGCCAAGCCCAAAGAAGCTTTGGGAATCGGGGAAGTGCAATTTGGACGGCATTAACCGTCCTGAGGTTAGGATGCTTTGCATCCCACCCATGGTCGATGCATGTGTAATCTGAATGTGCACCACTCCGTCACTGCCGTCATGACGTGTTGCTCGTCTGGTTCCAGGTGGGAGATCATCCCCAAGTTCCGCCGCCAGTGATCTATCTTTGAGGGTTGGGAGCGGTAGCGCATAGTAAAAAGCTGACTCTGCTGTTGGATCACCAAGGTAGTATGCAAGGTCATGTTCATAGACCTTGAGCTCCCCGAATTGATTGGGTGCCAGTTGGGCACGATGTAAGACCTGGGCCAAATACTTGATCATAGCTTCAGAAATTGGATGCCCAGGAGTCATACGATGTCTAAAAAACGATCGGATCTCCGTTTCTTCAGGTGTAACAGGTGGAGCCGGAGGAGGTGGAGGTCGAAGATTCACTGGAAAAGCATTGAATGGTCCAGGCACGGTATCATCTCGACTCCCCAGATCTAAAATTCGTGGGTCCACGCCTGGTGTGGGTGCAGGTGCTGCTTGGTCAGTCCAAATCCCTTCATCCCATAGTCCAGGTGGTACATCAATCGGTTGTGGAGGAAAAGCTGGTCGGGGACGATCATCAGGGCGTCGAACATCTCTGTTTGGTTCCCTGGAATCCCTAGTTCGTCCCCTACTTCGTCCCCTGGATCTCTCTCTACGATCCCGACGTTCTTCCGGAGACCTAGAGTCTCTGTTTCTACGGCTTCGGTAGTAAACTCTGACTCGACGTCTCTGACGTTGATGAGCCGATCCGGGTTCAGCTTTGGCCTTGGCCGCAAGTTGCATTTGACCTGCTGCTGTTTCTGAAAAAACTGATGGACTGCGTGCAGCAGGCACAGAAAGTTCCTGAAGTGCAGGTGGTCGGACCGGCAAGGTCAGCCTATGAACTCCTACATCACCGGGGGGCATCGAAGGTCGAACCGGGGCGGCCCCTGGGGCTGAAGGCCCTGGAGTCAAAGTGACTCCTGCTGGTGCCACATTGGCGGTGATAGCCAATTGTTTGGGACGTGCCGTCACAGCTTGGGCTGAGCGTCCCCTGGCTTGTTCAAAATTGCCAGTGATGAAATAAAAATGATAGTTGGGATTGGACGCCATGGCTCAGGCGTCTGATGCAATGATGAAAAATATGACCAGAAATGACAAAACTGAGTCCAGGTTGAAATCATTGATGAAGTTGTACAGGAACAACTGAAAACTGAAAGTAAAAATCTCATCCTTTCTTATGTTGACATCGCATGCCTTTCATAACTCAGAGATAATTCAGAAAGGCACGTGTAAGAATCATGGGGATGATTACCCGAGATCTCAATTGGCGTGTCTCAAAAGTATCAATCAGAATCTTGAGGTGCATGAAGCTGTCTCTATAAAGTGTTTTACACTTCTGTTAGTAGACAGAGTGTTGCTGGTTTTTGAGCCCAACCAGAGTGGCATAGATTCACACGACTCAAGCATTCACGGTAGTCAACCCAGGTGCATTGACAATGAAAGCGAACAAGGCTCAGAACCACCAGCTGTCCAACGACCCAGGTGCATTCTGGTGGGAGTAAACCCACATGTCAATCACCAGCTGTTACCACCTTTATTCAGAGTAAGATTCATTTCGCCAGGCAATAACCCGGATCACGACAGGACCATGACGGAAACGCTGCCGATAACACACTTGAAAAACCTGATTCATGAGTTGGTCATGCCAACGTTTCAGAGTGTTCTTATTGATGTCTTGTCCAGACGCTGAATATCTGTTCTCATCAGATATGCAGAAAGGCCCTTTGGCAAAACTATGGAAGAAACAGCGATACAACCAAAGGCGAAATTATCGGTGATCACTGCAGGTACACACGGTTGATCAGACCGTGCTTCCACTGTCACGCATAGCTTCGTTGGCATGCGTTTGCGTGACAGCCGCATGCCCCCTGCTGATCCTAGTGCGTCATGTTGTTTGATGATTATTGACATGAGAAATCCTTGGAAACAGGAGTTGACTCACACACACACACACCATAAAACACCCAGTAGGGACCATGAGTATCAATATTATATAGTATCATATGTCATGAGGCTCCTTTGCACACTGCATGATGATAATTGCAACACAAGGTGCAGCAACTTGTCATAATCATCCTCGTCAATGTCAGCACTCTGATTCGTTGAAATCTCAGTACCAGTGGACTTCTTGATGGATTCGCTGAACTGCACAAAGCATTTGTACCTCCACAATTCCTGCTTGTCGGGAAACTGTGGATGCCTTGGCTACGTAATACAGGGATGCAGCAGGCTAGAGGGGATCTCACACATTTGACGGTAACATGCTTTCTGACACACTTTCACCTGACCGTTATTACATGATTATAAGTCAAGGTACACCCTGATGTACTGCCCCTTCTGGTTTGCTCCCAACTTCGCTTCAGCTTGCACATGACGAGCCATGAGATCTGTGGCTAACTCTTGGCCCAACTCAGCCACCAAATCCTTTTCAGGTAAGAAATTATATGTTTCTGCTGAGTCATGGCTATTGGATTTGTGTGCCTTCAGCATCAGTGAGCAAGCTTGCCACTGGCCCTTGCAGGACAACCACATCATGCACAGATCGTGCATCTTGTTCTTCCCGTTCTTGCCTCGGTGGGCTTCAAGTTGGGACCATATATATAAGTTAGGCAATAGATTTCCCATCTTTCATTCCCCCATCCTCCGCCC
>VSDK01029535.1:102189-120493 GCA_009767595.1 Symbiodinium kawagutii | reverse complement strand
CCTACCATACTTGGATGTGCATTCCTACCGAAAAAGTGGTCACATTCATCATGCCTATCCCAGGGTTAGCTCAGCCATCTTATGAGCTTTAGTGCCACAGTGACCTATCCCAGGGATCGCTTCATCCCAGCCATCCCTGCGTAACCAGCTGGTGATCCCCAGGTTTCTCTGCACCCAGGTGCGCTGTGTGTTGGGAGGCGTCGAGGTGTCCCAGAAACTGATTTCCATGCCCTTCGACCACATGTGCTACACAGGACACGCGAGCGCGGACGGCGTTGATGTCCACCCCGTTGTGTTCGAAACGGTGAATGGAAGAGTTCGTTGGTTCACATTGGTGGGTAATGATGGCTGGAAAGTGGTGGTAAAGTGATGGTCATGAGATATGGTGGTGGCGGAAATACAGATATGTCCTTGGTTCACAATGGTTGACAATGGTGGTGAAGTGATGGTCAATGATGTTGATTGATATTGGTAGTTAACTGGATTAATGGATGAGAATGACTATTCACGCTGGATCATGTTTGTTGATGGATGATGTTGGACATTTGTTTCTAGTGACGGTTCGTAGCGCATATTGCGAGTGCCAGTGCCACATGAAAAGTATTGGCGTCGTTTTGTTGGAAGATTTGGACAAATACTTCGATTCAAGTTGATGAGGCCCCCCTAGCAAGTTCAATTTTCCAGCACTGCAGTAGACACTGACATACACTGACAATATTTCACCAATCTATTGTTTAATAACTACCATCATTCTTTCAGTTCCCAGATTGCGCGCGAACAACCTCATCACTACCATTTAATTTTCAGATGCTGTTTCTATGCAAATATTTCACCATCATCACAAGCGCATTACACCAGGCTCCGGCCGCGTGGGGAAATTGATCCTGGAAGCCGCCGCACCCAACCTGACGCCAGTTGGGGTGCCCAGCGATGATCGATCAAGCAGCGGTTAATGGTTGGTTACCGCCCTAGAACGGCTGATCAATGGTTGGTTCATAGTGGTTAGTAGTGGTTAATGATGGTTACTAATGATTAATGTTCGTACTTTATAGTGGTTTGATAGTTGTTGATAGTTGTTGATAGTTGTTGTTCATACTTACTATTGATTAGTTGTTTTTGATTGACAGTGAACCATTAATTCAATAGTTAAGCATTACCGAACTACGAAACTATTAATCGATCATTTTGTCACTATGAAGCAGTATTTGTCAATAGTTTCGTAGTTGGGTAATAGTTGATGGTTGGTTGGGTGTTGGTGAAATCTCACGAGTTGGTTAATGATGGATAGCAATGGTTTGTAGATGGTTAGATGAGGGTTAGTTGATGGTTCATCGCTGGTCAATTGACCTAATGACGAACTATTTGTTTATCCTAGGCCTACTCAGTTTATACTTAAATAACCAGCATTTTGTTAAAGATAGTTGGTTAATGATGGTTTAATGATGGGCAACACAAGCATCAATAAAGGGGAACAATGGTTGATTCCTGGTTAATGAATGGTGAATACCGGTTGATAGTACTTAATTCATGGTTGGCAATGGACAATAGATGATGGATAATAGTTGGTTGATAGTGCTTTGTGCGCGTAAATGATGGTTGAGGACATTGAGGATGGTAAGCAAGGGTCAATGATAGTGGGTAGCAGGGTACTGAATATATAGGGTTGTCTTTGATGGTTGAATCCGGTTGATCTTGAATATTGAACATTGATCAGCATTAAGCAGTTTTGCTAGATCACACTGGTAAATATGGTTGCTAATATTGGTTACAGAAATACCGTCTAACAACAACTGATAGTGATAAACAACGAATTGAATAACATTGGAAAGTCATGATAAATGCGGCGGCAAGTAGATCGACCATGACTGGTGAACACTGGATGAGAAGTATTCGTCGATTGTGACCACTGGGTGCAAGTAGTGGTTGCTAATCGTAGTAGAATAGAATTTCTAAACATGCTTAAGCAAAAGTCAGGATTAAGCTGGTGAAAACAAAAGTGATGTGATGTATAATACTACTACTAAGTATTATCAGCTGATAGTCATGATAGACCCGTTGATAGTTCACGGTTGATAATGCCAACCCTGGATCAATAACCCCGTGGTTGATGAACAGCTTGATTCATAGTGGATATCCCCCCAAAGCAAACTGGTTCCCCATTACAATGGCACCCCCCCCATCTATCAACCTATGACTATAACCATTATTGTTGGTGGTTATCCTCTTATCAACCAATGGCCATAGTCCCTATGAACCCTTATTAACCACCATAAAGCACTCGTGATATCGCTGATTTTGGGAGGCGCCAGGTCAAACTGGGGCGGCTCGTCGTTGGGAGATGGTGTGCCGTTGACGCCTGGGAAGTCATTGGGAAGCAACCATGACTGAGGCCGTTGGTTTATAGGAGGATAAGCACCAACAATGTTGGTTAGAACTGGTTGATTAATTGGAGGGGTTGGTAGTTATTCTTATGACTACAGCAAGTATGACTTCAACCCGATCATTGGGAAGCTATGGTTCTTGGGAAGTTCCCAGATCAAGATCAACTGTGACACATCAGCAATACACAGCAAGCGCAAGATTGCCCGGGTTGTGCTTGGGTGGCTTTGGATTGCGGTCAGACAAGGAAACTTGCTTATCTTTGCGGAAATCATCATATAGTAACGTCTATCAATTCACATGTCCCTGCGGTGAATCTAGTTGAAACCCAACAGTACACCTTTTTCACATGCCAAAGATGCTCGCAGATAAGTCATTTTCCGATCTTGGGACAAGCTCAGTGCCGTCCAACTATGATCATAGACTCAACACATATCAACTGTTGTTGCTTCTTGTGGGTCCCCGTTTTTGATAGAATATGTTGAGTCATAGGCAGCCCACAACCTCTTGAGCTGCTAAGATTGGGCCGTGGTTTATCGGTTTATTCATGACTTGTATTGTAGTTTTTTTTGCCCATTCTCATTCCTTTTTTGGTTTCAGGAATCACTCCTCTTCGCTTTGTGGACACTAAGGTGACATTGGAGCTGGGTGGGAAATCGCCAGTGATCATTTGTGCCTCAGACTTGATCGTCACGATTCGTTTTAGGGGTGAGGTTGGGAGCTGGATCAAGGTTATGGAACGATATGGAATCTAGCAAACAACCAACTATAACCCTAGGTTATGGTGTCTAGCTGGTTATCATGGTTATGGAATCTAGTGAGCCAACAAGAATAGCCAACAGTACGTTTGTGTCAATAGTTTTTTTTAATCTAGTTGGATTTTCATCCGCATGGTTTTTCTAGAGCTTCAAAAACCAGCTCACAGGCATAGAGCTAGTGACACTAGGGATGATATGAAGGCTTTCATCCAACTGGTTAATACGATTAAATCACCATCAGCAGACGGTGTAGTCGTTGTTCATTACGACGCGCAATCATGTCATGACGTCCGTGATAGCAACCATTAAAATGAATTCCAGTGGGAAATTAATGACCTTGAGCCATCGTCAGAGATCTGGTCGGTATGCGAGTCATATGTATAGTATAAAGTGGGCTGTTGATGTATAGGACATGTAAGCATGTGACATCCTTTGGGAATTGATGTATACAGACGTACATATACACATACACATGCAGGTATGGATACCAATCTGCTTCTCACCCATGAAGAGCGAATCTAAGACCAAACTTAGCGAGGCGACCTCCCGGTGGGTAGAAATCCTTTCTGTTGGTCGAGGGAGCTTAGGAGCCGGGGGTATCTACATACCCATTGAAAGGGGGATTGATTTGTGGAGCTACAAGGAACGTTGTAGAATCTATGATAGATGACGTGTCCTGCCCTTGACAGCTTCAAACTGCAAAGTTGTCAGACAGAAAACGTTTACACATGTACATCCTGGATGAATGAACTTTTGGTTGATCGCTAGGTCGGGTAACTCTTAGAGTCTTAGAAGTGGCTGAAATGGCATCCTCTTCAGTTAATGGCGCATTGGTAGTTCAGTAAGCCTGGGTAAACATTTCTAATCATTTTTGAATTCCACAACTGAGAAAATGTTTACTGGCAAAGGAAAGATGCCCACACTTACGGACACACTCTGAGACAATTGACACCATTTCGCCGAAGCATTGGATGATAGGGCAAGGAATTGGCTTATTATATGATGATGATTGGGTACCTTTGGTGATGGTCGTGGTGTAGCTAGAATGGCAATGGTCTTGCGTTGTCAGGCATAACAGCAATCTCCTATCGGTAGTAATTACAGCTTCATTGGATCACTCTCAGCAGCCATTTATTTTGGCCATTGGCAACCGAGCTTTCGGCTGTGGCTGTGCAACAGCCAGAAGATCATCACGAACCTCCTGGAAGAGAAGACGCCCAACCTGGACCTCCTAATGATGATGTCAGTCATCACGAACCTCCTGGAAGAGAAGACGCCCAACCTGGAGCTCGTGATGATGTCAGTGAAGCTGATCGCATTCCCACCCGTTTTCTTGAAGCATCTGACAGCTCAGTTTTGATGTCACTCAAGGTTGGTCTTGACCAGACCATCCGGGAGTTGGAGTGGGCAATGGGCAAGTGTGAGGATCATTTGCTTTCTACGCTTGGACCATGCTGGGATCGAATGATTCATTTGCGTGCAATTTTCGAGGTTCTCTAGTTTCAGGCGCACATACGTCCACGTGTGGACTCCCCTCTCTTCGGGGAGGTTTGCCAGCTGCAGACTTGCTTGGAGCAGAATACATCGTCGAAAACAAAATTGGCTATGGGTCAATATTCACCAACCAATAGTGGTGGTTAATGACCAACAATAATAGGGAAAACAATGGTTAATGATAGGGGAACCAGGGGTACAGGGTTTTGACCCATAGCCAATTAATCTCGAGGCTTTTAGGGCCAGACACACCGCTTGCACCCTCTTTCAGAGTTGCTGTCGAACAGGCAGCTGCCCTCGCAGACCACATTCATGTCTATGTGGACGAAGCGGCATACCGAGCGCGTGGATGCGCCACTGCTAGAGATTTATGAACAATGGGTCCCTGAAGATGAATGGATTTCCGTTTGGTTCTTATTGGCTCCTCAACGGTATTCACATCTGGTACGAAGCATCATTGAAGAACAATAGGAGATCCATATTGGTGAGCCACCCTACTTGATGGTGAATCACCAGCTATTTATTGAACAGTTAAGTTAGTGGTGCTCTATTGATTTGGATCCAGCATTAACAGCCATCATCAGCCACTGTTGCTGGTTGTTCTCCCCTATTCTTAGCCAGTACTACCCCTTATACTTGGATGTCCCACTTAGTAAGTGGACACAATTCCCATGGTTTCTAGGGGTTAGTTCAGCTATTTCAAAGGGCGTAACTAATCATGTTGAACTAACCCGGTCACTAACCATGGTTTCTAGGTGTTATAAGCTACCTTATACGGCTTATAACCATGGTTATAAACCCCAGCTGCACATCCAGCCGTAACCACCGCGGATCGAAGCTTCGCGGCGTTGCGAGGCGGCGGGGTCAACCTGGAAGAAGCATGCAAAAGTACCTTGGACGCAGATTGCAGCGCTGGATCAGAATTCAGATGGTGGTTTTTCAAAATAGCATCAATCAATTAAACCACCAACCAGTTGGTGCTTATAACCACCATTGCAACCACCATTTGGTGGTTTTTCAATATAGGGGTACCCCTACATCTTCCATGAATAGTCATTCATAGCAAGAAGCCAACCATTTTTTGGGGCCCCCCATTTTGAGAAACAGCCGGATGGATAGGTGAGTCCAAAAAACAACAGTGATCAGGATTCACAGGTGAGTGGAGAAAAACGACAACTATTTCTGCCCAATGAATGGTTAATACATGTTAATACTGGTCGGTGGTTTGATTGACATTTTCATTTTTCCAAGTGTAATTGTTAACATGGTTGGTTGACTAATATTTTGTTTGATGAATGGTATATTTTTGAATATGAACGGGTCAGGAATGGTTAGAATATGGTTCATGAATGGTTTAGAATTAATTAGCAGTGAATTCTGGTTAATGAATGGTTAAGATATCAGTTGTTAAGAATGGTATATATATATATGATTAATGAATTCATTGAGATTCAATGAATAATAAATGATTAGTATCAATGGCTAAGTGGTTACCATTTGACGAACGGACAATAATCAATCAATGGTTGAATATCAATGGTTAGTGAATGGTCAAGATATGAACCAATGAATAGCAAAACAACAATGATGGTGGATAATAATAGTTAATGAAAGGTTAAACTATTGTTAAGTTAGCCTAAATTAGCCATTCATTAACCATTGTTATCCGCCATTATTCACTGCAGTACCATTCACCTTCAACTACCAATGTTAATAATGAATAACAAACTAACCAACTATTTGCAACCATTGTTTCACTTGATTACTTGCACTGTATAGTTTGATGTCAGCCTTTTTTGGGATATGTACAAGGGTAAATACAGATTTGTGATGCCTAGCGGTTTTCTTGTGACTACTGTACACTTATCTTGTGTGTTGACACATGATTTTTTCTTTGAAAGATTTGAATCCTGCTGCCGCATGTAATTACACTTATACCGATCTATAGAGTGTCAATCAGTATTAGATTGTTAGATTCAAATAAAGATGCATACATAATGTATACATGTATATACATATTTTGATATGAATATATTTGACTTATATATTCATGTATCAATGTCTCATATATCAATTTACATGTATTTGTAAATGCATTTACTCTCATATTTATTGATCTATATATGGGTGTTTCTCAAAATAAGAAATCATCCCATATTCAGCATTTGTAACAATAAGCCATCCTGTTTTGGGGTCCCCAATTTGGAGAACCCCCATAAAACTATACATATCAATTCAAACACTTTGGTGTGTCCCGAGTTGGATGATCTCCGCCAGGGAATTATTAACTCCTATGAACTTGTTGACCCTTACAAGGTGGGCCCCCAACCACTTATAAGTTGGGTTATAACTCCTATAACTGGTAGTTAACCCTAGTTAGATAAGTTGTAACCCAACTCATAAGTGGTTGGGGCCCCACCTTGTATTGACCTTTATCAACCACCAATAAATCCTCCCACCGCTTCACCAGGAATTGTGGTGGGCAAGTTTTGCAACTCGGGGCAGACGTGCATTGCTCCCGACTACATTTTGGTGGAGCGGCACGTTCGCGACGAGGTTGGTCAGCTGGTTGTGGCGGTGGCGGTTGCGTTGGGTGATGGTCAACTGATGGTTATTGTAGCAACTAATAGTGCTGCATAGATATCAATGCTGATGATTGTTTATAGCGAATTGTAGTTATTTATAGTGGTTTATAGTGATTAATAATGGTTCAACATGATGATTAGATCTATAGTGACTAATAATGATTAAAAATGATGATTAGTGATGGTCACATGGTGGTTAAGGGTCAACAGATACTTATTTGTTGGTGAACTGACGGTAAATGATGGTTCATATATGTTCATCCCCCCAGTAAAAACGTAATATGATGGCTAAATGGTTGGTAAGTGATGGACAAATGATGCTTAAGTGATGGTTAGTTGTTGACTGATCATTCTCAAACCATGGCTGCTTAAGCATCGGTCAATCACCGATTAACTATCAATAGTGATGGTAATATGATGGTTAAGTGTTGACTGATCATTAGTTGATGGTTAAGTGATGGTTGATTGGTGGGGTATTATTTGGCGGTTGGTTGGGATGGAGTAAAGGAGCAAAGGGTATACATATCCCCCTTAAAGGGGGAGCGCTCTAATGGTGGTTTATCATGATTAATGTTTGATAATCGTGGATGTTCATATTTATTGCCATTGTTGTTTAAGAACTGTGCTTGTTGATTGGTTGATTGGCTGATCGAATCGTAATTGATTAGTCTGATTGTTGTTTAGTAGAAGTTAATTGAACATTGTTGTTTGGTGGTTAATGCTTGTAGTAGTTCATTTATTGATGATTTTAGATAGCTATTATGATGATATTTAGCAGTTCAAGGTTGTCTTTTGAGGTTGCCTTTGGTTGAGTCCACAAGGGTGGTGACAGTGCATGGTTTGTCGTGAGCGATGGGATCCTGAGTCCGCCTGTCCCGACACCAACGGGGCTTCACATGACCTGCTTGACATCAAGGCCTCAAGGCCGCCTTTTTGGGCGCGCATCGAGGGCATTCGCAGAGATCAACAGCGAGCTGGAAGCAGCGCCAGGAGCACTTCAGCTCCGATGAGTTGTTCGGGGCCCTGTGCCAAGTGCTACAGATCCTCCGGAACTTCACTGGAGGCCCAACGAACTCAACGGCGAGCGACAGCCGAGCCGGAGCTGTTCCCCGTTTGGAACGCCGCAGCTGCTGCAGTCCGCACAGCCGAGTGCCAACATTTGGCTCCGAACCTTTGCATCGGAGATCATCACCTTCAAATTCTTCTCCTTTCTACAGCATGTTCGGATATGTTGGGCGATACTTTACCAAACTCTGTGATGGGTTCCCCTTTTCTTCTTTGCCCATCTCTTTAGCTCTGGATTGAATCGCCGTTTTTTTTCTCCCTCTCTCTCTCTCTCCTGCTCACTTTTTCCGTTCCCCCATCTCACTTGAGTCACTAACTGCTCCCGGTCACGCAGGCCCCATACGGCTGCGTTGATGCGCACGCATGTGTTTACATATATTGATGTTCAGGCATGTTAAAGCCTATTAGTGTATTCCACCTTCAGTGGTCATCAGTAATGGCTACCCAGAATTAATAAACTACCTGGGGGTTTAGCTTCATCCTGGGTAAACATTAATTAATTGCTATTGCATGATATTCTTGCGTCATACATTTTCAGGTCCGCGGCGGAATGTCGGCGATGTCCATTTTCAACAGGTCCCAACAGCGGCCTTAGTTAGAAGCAGGTTTGAAGTCTAGCTGAGAAAAGATATGAAATGGCAGGATCCGTTGATTGTTGGCTGGACAATCCTCAGATTCTATGGGTAAATCATGCGTGGGTTTTGGGTTCCTCCAGGCGAATGTATTGGTCTTTGGATTTTTGCATATTCAATTTTCAAGTACCCTAGCCAAAACTAGTAGTAAACATATGATTTTAACTAAAAATTAATGTCCATTAATGGTAGTTTTGGCTTAACACGACTACCTAGCATGATTTTTAGCTACCATAGCCATATGGTGGTTTTTGGAAATAGCGGTACCCCTCAATAATCTAATTTTAATGATTTCCATATTACACCACGATTTGACCAAAGTTGAACCATTTAACCATGATCATCAAGCAGTATTAGCCATCACAAAACATGATCAGCCACTATTGACAAAGTTTAATCATCAACCTGCAATCAACCATTGATCAACCATCAATCGGCCATTGATTTTCAATCATGGTCAACCAACAAGCACTATTGGTGGTTTTAAACATTATGAATTTTCTCCAGTAATTCTCAACAAATAGTTGGTTGACAAACATATTTTTCATAGGGGTGGTCCAACCACCAACCAGATTATGATCATTATTAGCCATCACAACCATCTATAACCGTTACTAGACGCCAATTCAACCATGGTAGTTCAACCACCAACCAGTTACGGTCCAATATCAACTAGCTTATCTCATGACGAACTCGAGGTGCCTTACAGCGCTGACCATGGCTTCACTAACCCCAAAGGCGCCAGCCGTCCAAGGCACCACCATAGCCATCTCCACCCTTCACCAGCTGCGCTACACCCGTGGCTTCCACCGGGGCGCCGACCTCAGGTGGTGGCCAAGCTGAAGCACGCGACGCTGGAGATGTTGGGCGAAGGCGCAGAGGCGGCGCAGAAGATGACGCGCCTCATCAACCCACAGGCGCTGGCACCGGTGCAGGGCCCAAGGGGAGGGGACGAAGTGGAGGACGCCCGTGGGTGAGGAGATGAGAGGTTGAGGGTTGATGAGGCTTGATGAGGCTTGATGAGGCTTGATGAGGGGTTGATGAGGCTTGATGAGGCTTGATGAGGGGTGATGATGGTTGATGAAATGGTTGACGAAATGGTTGGTTGATGATGATTAGCTAGTGGTTGATTAGTGGTTCGTTCTAGGGATCACAGCCAAACACTAGGGAATATATGTAGTGTGCAGTGTTGATGATGGTTGATAACAATGATTGAGGATGTTTACTTGATGATTGATGATCTCACCAATCACATGGCCAGAGCTTTCCAAGATGCCGTGGGGTGCACATCAAAGCGGGCGTTACCTACATGAAATTGCCGTTTGTCAACCATTTTCACAACCTACAAAAACAAACAATCACAATTGCAAGAGGAATGTGGGCCCCGAACGGGGGGTTCCCAACATTTTGAGAAACCACTAACTGGTGCTCGCAATAGCTGTGTAGAGTGCCCACAATCCTTGCAAGTTTCTCATGTGCTCCGCCAAGGGTGCTCGAGGCAATGGCCCATGCATGCCAAAGATCCTGGCATACCGAATTCTCACCTGCTCACAGGGCGAACCCCTGGCAAGATCTGGCTATTGGTCAATGGTAACCAACCAATTTCATGGGGGATACTAACCAACGAGCCACTTGGGCTGCGAATCACCCAACCATGACACATTCGCATCTTTTTACCACCAGCCATAGCTATTTATACCACCAACCCAAGCAAGCCAACCATTTGGCCATAATTTACCGGCCCACCAACCCAACCCACCATCTCTCCACACCATCTCTCCTCACAACCCTATGAAACCCATTATTGTTGGTTATTGTCCTCTAGTATCAACCATGATTAAAAATCACAATGATCAATGACCCCAACCACAAACCATTATTGAGCACATATCGACCATTACTAATCCATTATGAACCATTACGATGATCAACTAACCTATTGTTAACCAGCGTAATCAACCATCATGAACCTACATATTATGTTATACCATTATCAAGCCATTATTTATCAGTATAACCCCACCTAGGTCAACCAAGTGTTACTCTTTTTGGTAACAAAGGAATTTTCCGGGTATTTCAGTAACAAAGCCAAAAAACAGTAACAAATCAGAAAAAAAAGTAACAAAGATGATTTGGTGGAATCTTCCCGGAAAAAAAAGGTACAATTGTGTGATGGCATTTTTTGCAAATCTGGTTTCCGGGAACTTCCGTCACAATTCCGGGAATTTCCGTCACAATTCCGGGATTTTTTGTCACAAAATTTGGAACGCAACACTAAAAAACAAGTGAACATGGCTTCACAGGCAAGTATGTCATCACATTGTGCTGGAAATCCCTTAAGATCAAACAAAGGAACAAGTCAAAAAAAAGTAACAAATCTCGAAAACATGTTTTTTCCCTTTGTTACCATTTTTTGTGATACTTTGGAGTGACTATGCACTAATTATCAACCATCATCAACCTATGAACCACTCTGACCCCTATTAACCACCAATAAATCCATCCAACTCCATTTTTTTCACCATTATGAACCACCAACGAATCCCCATCTACCTCCTCACCCCCCACCTTCCAACCCCACCCACCCCCACCGTCCCCCTCCCCCCGGGAGGCCGCGCAGCGTCTGCTGCACGCGCTGCGCGAAGCGCACGGCGGCCGCGTGGAGTTGGGCGGCGCCGCGGAGGTGCCCAGCGCGCAGCGAGCCGAGCGCTTCGTGCAGCCGACCATCGTCGTGGATCCAAAGAAGGACGGGGTCCAGGTGCTGGTTAGGAGGGTTAGGAGGTGGGGGTTAACTAACATTTATAGATGGTGAGTGGTTCGTGATAGTGGTTAGGAGTGGTTAATAATAGTGGTTAATAATGACTAATAGGTGGTTAACCAACATTATTAACCAACATTATTAACCAATATGATTAACCAATATTATTAACCAATATTATTAACCACTATAATATTGTTAATAATGTTGGTGATTGGTTAATAATAGTGGTGTTAGTGATAGTTAGGTGGTTAATAATAGTTGGTGATATATTAAGGGTGAGTGGTGATTATAAGAACTAATAGGTGGTTAACTAACATTGATGGTTAGTCCTAACCTAATTACTAACTTATTAGTGATTATTAACCTATGGTTAGTAAATGGTAACGGTTATAATCACCACCATTAACCACTACCTAACATTAATAGATGGTGATTGATTAATAATAGTGGTTAATAATGACTAATAGGTGGTTAGGAGAGGTTAATGGTGGTGATTATAATGACAAATGTTGTAATATAGTTGTAATCCACTTTGGCAGGTGGAGGGTGGAGTTCATGACAACGGCAATGATAGGGAAATTATGAAAATAGTCAAATAGTAGTTAATACTTGGAGGTTCATAGTGGTGGGTGAGAATTATTTTTAAATGATGGTTCTAATAACTTATAATGCTGTTTGATAATGGTGGTTGATGATAATAGTAGTAATAGGTTTTGGAGGTTTAGTTCATAGTGCTTATGGTTTGGTTCACCACCAACCAACACACGAGCTGACCATCCCTTCACCACCAGCAACCACCTTTAATCGCCATAAGCCACCATGATTCACCACGGTTCATCAGCCCAACAGCTGCGGCTCCAGGACAGCACGTTGATGACCGAAGAGATCTTCGGTCCCGTGCTGCCGGTGCTGACGGTGAACTCCTGCGACGAGGCCATTAGCATCGTGAATTCCAAATCGCAGCTCGAAGCAGTGGGAAGGGGTGATGGGGGTGGTGAGATGGCGAGCTGGGTGAATATCAGTAAACCAACCAATGGTTGAACTAGCTGGCTAATGGTTGTATAAGAATAGGGGATATGAACTAACAATGATTAATGGCAATGGGTAAATGTTTACCATTGGTTTATGATGATTCACAGGGAACAATAACCAATCATAATGGGGAATGCAATGGTTAATGATGGTACGCCAGGGTTGCTCCATTTACTGATGATGTAGATGTTAATGGTTCAAATATTGATATGAAGGTATATATATATATAGATATCTAGTTGCTGATAATGGTTGATATAAAGGTCAATGGTCAACTGAACCAGCAGAGATGTGAGACAGCTGATATAGAGAATGTCCTTGGTTATAACTACAACCATCAACCTCGCTGATGGTGGTTGATATAGAAGTTAAAATTTGACAATGGTTGGTGAATGCTGATCAAGAATGATGGTTCAAGATTGTCGATCACGTGGTTGATGGTTAGTTACGGGTAAACAATGACAATAATGGATAGGGCAATGGTGGTCAGTAGTGATGGGTAATAGACATCACAGTGCTTGAAAATGGCCAAACATTGCTGTTCAGTACTGGTTCACAATAACAAAAGCAATTTAGTCACTACTCGAGGGATAACAGTGATCAACTCCTGTTGATAGATAGATATTAATAGTTGCTGTTACTAGCTATGTTTAAAAGTGCTGCGATCCATTCTCAACTGTTCATTTGCTGATGGTGATTCTTCTCAAAGGATGGTGATTAATGATAGTGGGTAATTCATGGCAATCCTGTTTCATGATGGCTACTTGGATGTGCACCCCCACTTAGTAAGTGGTGACTAACCGTGGTTTCTAGGGGTTATAAGCTACCTCATAGAGCTTATAACTATGGCTATAACCGCAGCTGCACATCCAAGTAATAGTGATTGTACTCGCGAACGGTTATGGCAATGATCGATTGCCACGAAACATTAACAACTCGCACTATGCATTCAACCATGATTTGTCATTGTTAATCAACATGTTTCATCATCAAGCATTATTAACACACACAAACCCTTAGGGATCATTATCAGTCACGAGAAGCAATCATGAGTACTGATTGCCGATGTTTGATTGACTTGTAATCGTAGCAAAACACTGAACCATTAATCAAGCATCATGACTTGATCCATCGTTGATTTCCCCAACCTCCCCTGTAGATGGTGAGCTGGGTCATAACCTACATAACCAGGACTGGCTAATAGTTCACATCGCAACAGCGGCTGGGTGTTCTCTTGATGTCTGGGAGGGGCACCACCCGTGACCCAGAGCCATTGGCTGGCCACGGCTGGCTCCAGTCACTGGTACCCTGTCACTGGTTGCATTCGTCATTGTGAAGTCGGGCAAGTCCGTGAGGCGATTTCCATGGCCGTCCCACTGATGAACTGCACATCCAGGTGATTTACCTGGTTACCATCATTCATACCAGCATGCATAATGGTTCATAGGAATAACCCCCTGGCAATGAGCTGGTCAATGGTAATAACTTAATAACCCACCTCTTAACCCCCCGTAGTTTACTATGGCCGGCCTGGTGATGCTCCATCCATCCACCGGTGGAGTCCCCTCAGCTCCGAGGAAACCGCTGGCCCTGTACATCTTCGCCCCGGCGGAAGTGGTGGACCATGTCATGGCCAGCACGGCCAGTGGTGCCGTGGTGGTGGGCGACACCATGATGCACAAGGGAAACCCAGGACTGCCATTTGGAGGCGCCTGGGGTCGGGGTCGCCCTGAGGTCGGTGGGGCCTGGTAGGGTTGATGAGCTGATGAAGGAGCTGGTTGATGAGCTGGATGATATGTGTTTAGTGCTACAGTCTTGGCTAGGGATGAAGGAGCTGGTTGAGGAACTGGCTTGGTGTTTGTTGATAACGGTTAGGAACACTTCAGAATGGTGGATACTGGCTCTCATGGTAATGCAAGACCACAAATCGATCATGATAAAACAATGTGGCTGACCCCGTGGTTGGTGGGAACAAAGGAGTGGTGAGCGGGAACGAGAAACTACCAAGTGCGTTGGCAGAAATCCGTTTATTGTTGGTCAGGAGACCAACAAATGATTGTTGATCATCGGTACCGGCTATCTAGTGTTGGTTAAAAACCTGAAGTTATATGATAAACTTCACTAGCAACGAGTTTCAAACAGGCCATGCCAGAATGGTTTGTTGGTTGATGTTCGTTCTTAGGGTTGTTTGCTGATCACAAATCGCTACCTGGGATCGTTGGCGCTAAAAGTACCAGCTGCCAAGTTGTCTTCCATATACAGGATAATGTTGAGTATGGCTTTGGTTGCACTGACAGGATTAGGAGCAAAAGGTGATTCAGACATTATTAGATCATTGATGACTATTGGTTTTGATCGATTTAGTAATGAAATGGGATTAGACAAAGTATGATTGCTTTAAAAACGCATCATTAAAGTATTGCAACCAATGAGTATTTTTGGTGCTACAGCTCAACATGGGAATATGCCTTGTAAGGTAACCCTCCATCAAATCCCCACTGACACACCAGTATACTACCCTTACACGAAGGTTTTTGACGTCATCATGCAGCAGCAAATTCTTGCTTATCCAATCTATGAGTTTCGTAAACAGCTCTTCCTATACGCGCATCACTGCACAATCCAAACAGCATGGTTATCATTGCAGCTGTCGCACTCCACTGTCGCACTCCAGGTTGGCGTCGGTTGCAACAATGACAAGGCATACAAATAGATCCATAAATGGTACACGTGTATCATCATGTCGTTTTGGTGGTGAGTGAGAAACAACGGCTGCTTTTCGGAAGTTGTGCGGTATGGTTCATGGACACTGCAAGTCTTTGGTGTAACCAAAACCATCAGCCACGAGTGCTTCTGAACACCCCACATTTGAACACTTCTGTCAATATTCAACCAAAGCCGAAGATGGAAATTTGGCTTCACAAGAAAAGCATACAAAAACCAGTTTAACTTGCCATAAGCATACTCAATCATCGTGAACCATCATTCTTTAACCACTTATCGGGCATCATTTAGCACCAAGTCATCGTAATCAACCATCAATTTACCACATGATCAACCTAACCATGATCAACCTAACCATGATAGACCGTAAATTGACATCGATTAACCGCCAAGAACCACCATTAACCACCATGAACATCCATGAACTACAGTATCTTTTAACCATTCAATGACCAAAGATTCAACCACCAACAACCACCATTCACCACCATTAAACCAACATTAACCACCAGTAACCACCATTAACCAGCATTAAACCACCATTAAACCACCACGAACATCCTCGATCAACCATATTACTTGACCACGAATGATGCACCACCGATGCCCCGGCTGCCAGGCATCGGTGGCTCCGGCATGGGTCGATTGCATGGCATCCACGGCTTCCAGGAGTTCAGCAACATGCGATCGGTGACCTGGCGGCATCACCCGAGGGGCCCCATTGGTTGAAGAAGGATCAACGGATCGGTGCTGAAGCTGGTGGTAAAATGGTGGTTTAATGGTGCTTTATTGTGATTTAATGGTAGTTTAATGGTGGTTTACTGGTGGTTTACTGGTGATTTCAAATCATCGTGTTTAATGATGGAACCATCAACGTTGTCCACTATCCACCAAGGTTAATCATCGAGGATCATGGTAGAAATTATCATGGTAACAATGGTGGTAACATGGATGATTTATCATCGTGGTTTAATGGTGGTTTATCCTGATTGAATGGTGAGTTTTCATGGATGTTAATGGTGCTTAATGGTTGCTGATGGTGCTTAATGGCAATTAGTTGATGGTTGATGGATGCTCATGGTTAGTTTTGAGAATGGTTAGTTGATGATTGAGTTTTGAGAATGGTGGTTCATGATGGTTAATAAAGCGTTGATTGATGATTACGATTCATGAATTTCTAATGGTTACCTGATGATGGTTAATGATCGCTATCAATATGGTTGATGATTGATCGCAGCTATTTGTGATGAATGAATGTTAATGGATACATCACTATGGTTGATGGTTGATGATTGGTTGATTCATGGATTTTTAATTCAAGGTTGATGGATTGTTGATGCCTAAGCAAAAGTTGGTCATGCTTATGTTGATCATCATGCGAGTGAGTAAAGGTTGATCATGGTCATGTTGATCATCATGTGGTTCAGCAAAGGTTGATCATGGATGTGAATGGATGTCAACTAAAGGCTGATCATGGTCACTTGGTGGTTGAGGTTCTGCCATACAGATCGCTTGTGGGGCCTTGGGCGGGAATTGTATGATACGCTTCCCTACGCAAAGGATGGAAGCCAACAGTGGGTCATGGTGGGTCCCATCTACGTCAGGTCATTGACGTTATTTGGCTATGGGTCAATATTAACCAACCAACAATGGGTGATATTAACCAACAAACTATAGGGAAAACAATGGTTGATGATAGGGAACCAGGGGTACGGGGTTTTGACCCACAGCCATTTAGCCTCTCCGTGGTCTATTCTTGACCCATTGGCAGTGACGAGAGCTGATGGCCACCCTTGGTAGGATAATGATGGCCTACTTGGATGAGCCGTGGGTTTGTTAAGGGCTCTCATGCTAGCCGCTCATGCTAATATGGGTGTTTCTCAAAATAGGGGTACCCCCAAGTTATGGCTGGTTTACTACTGCTAAATGACTATTAATGGATGATTTAGGGGTACCCCTATTTTGGGAAACCACCATATATGCTAACCTGATGCTAAGCCTTATCACCCCTTCACTAACCTTTAGCAATTCTATTCATCAAGAATTAACATGAGCTAGCCGATCTAGCTAGCATTTAGACAAGTCACTAAAAAACCAGTGATTAGTTCAAAAAATAGGTCAGTGAGCAATACCGCCTATATAGCTTTGGATTCAAGTAATTAGTTAAATTGAATTAATTGTATACTTGAGTTGCTGGAGACTTTGCTGAAATTAGCAAGGTGGTTCGCCAAGAGGTTGGCTAAGTTGTTAGCTAAGTGATTATCTATATTATCAAACGGATGATAGTTACCAATAATTATAGCCAATTCATTGCTAATGGATCATCAGTTGGTTGTTCACAAAATTGTTTTAACCAATTGATAACTCATTTCCCAGCCCAGTAATGATCAACATGATATTCATCTATTGGACAACGAGCGATTATTATCCACTAGTAATATCTGAATCAAATGGATGTAACTAGTTGATGCTTCAATATGCAGTAATAGTTCATATGATACTTGTCAATTGGTCAATTGTATTTAATTGTTGATTTTTGTCCAATTCAATTCATTGGCAATGATTATTACCAATAGTTGCCATTCATAGTTCTTGTTATTCTCCACTAATTCATTGGACAATGGTGTGTTTCTCAAAATAGGGAATCCCCAAAAATGCTTGGTTTATTACCATAACTAATTATATAATGACTTGGATGATTTGGGTTTGGGGGGTACCCCCATTTTAAGAAACCACCCGCCAGTTGTTGGTTGCCCAACTTCAATCGCTGGAAGATCGCTGGAAGGTGATGAATCGACCCTTGACGATGCCGTCCCCCATGCGTTTGCCGGTGGATTCGGCCTTAGCCAAAGCTGCCTGGATGTGCCACGGCAC
>VSDK01029535.1:82346-102174 GCA_009767595.1 Symbiodinium kawagutii | reverse complement strand
GTTTCAAAAGCCATAAGGGACCCAAAAAATGGTTGGTTTATTGCTACAGATGACTATTAAGCTGGATGATGACTGTGGGTACCCCTATGGCTTGAGAAACCACCACATGGTGCAACATGGGTTTCAGCCATTGAGTTTCGAAAAGAAATGGCGAGCTGGGTCAAGCAGTCCAATTTCATGGGGGATAAGTTCACCAACGAAACTATAGGGAAAACGTGCTGGTTAATGATGGGGGAACCAAGGGGACTAAGGGTGAAGTCTTCACCCATAGCCAAATGATGGAAAGGTTCCAAATCAGGTTGGTTGCTTAAACATATCAGTGGTGCTTGGCCAAAGTTAATAGTAGTAAATGGCTACCCAGATTGGCCAACTAATGAGGTTCGATGGCTTGACCAAACGTACCATGTCCACGGGGGGTTGAGAACGGCCCATGAGCTTGACTGATCATAGCTTCGGGATGTGGTTTGAGCCTATTGACCTAATATGGGTTTGAGCCATTGAAACGGTTCACCGGTTGGTGGTTTCAAACATTTATCTTCTGGTTATATCTTCTGGTCGGTGGTTTCAAACATTCTTTCTTTTCCCTAGTAATCATTAACAAATGGTTGGTTGACTAATTTTTCATGGGGGTTGAAACCACCAAGCAGTAATAATCAATGATGTTTTCGGTCACGACAATGATTTTTGATGGGCCATTAGCCAGCACCCAATTTCATCACTCCCATTCATCATTGATTCTTCACCAATGACCAGGCTAGTCTAAGCTTGATCATTGATTAATCAATGGTTCATGAACAATCCCATGATTGATGGCCCCCTGTACCAATGTGCACTGGGAGCTTGAACTGAGATGGAAATCAAGCATATCGGGAAGATCAAATAACCTACATAACTGGATGGCTTATACCCACGAATTCTTAGGTTTTTAGTGTTTTTGGGATATGATTGATTTACCATATGACCACTAAAAATATATTTTTAGCAAGGGATCTACAAGCCACCAAGATAATCATGGTTTGTAAGCGGTCCAAAGTGCTAGCCAACAAAACAGCTCTCGACGAGATGTTTCTGGTGGTGCGAACAGCCACCCCGTCATGATGCGCAAGTCAACCAACCATGAGTTAACAATACATTATAATGCAAAAATAATGCAAATAATACATATATGCAATTTTTTTTTGTAAGATGTGAAGATGGTATTTTTATATGCGAATAGGTACTGGAAGCTGGAGGGCCTGAGACCATGTTGTACATATCTTAACTATTCTTGAATGACTTATCTTTAAACTTTAGCGCTCAGAAACCAACCGTCATGCGGCAACACACTCATGTGGAAACCTTTTGGGGAAACATGGTAGCTGGGTGTCTTTGACCTAAAGAATGGATGCCGCCTGGTGTCACGCATCACATCCATCATTATATTTCGCTATCCGGAACTTGTCTGGGTTGTTCTATTCCACGTCATGTGGAAATTGGGAACACATTCGGCAGAGGAGTCAGCTGAAAGTGCTGTCCGAACTTCCCTTTAACTTGAAGTCTGTGAGATGGGCTTGCTGCAATGTCACTATTGAGCTTTGCTGAGCCGGACTGTCAGTTTTTGATAGTTTTGGTTTGTCCATTCTGCTTTTTAATTTCTAAGCCGCAGTTTGGTTGAAATCGGTGTGTGTAGCTTTGTGCCGCAGATTTGTGTTCGTTCGTGCCACCAAGGTTTTCATGCCCCAGTCTGGTTGCTTTGGAGACCAGCCCTTCGTGATTTTTTGATTTCAAACCAGTTTCGCTATCCAATACCATTTCCATAGATTCAAAACACCGGAAACTCCCTACACACCTGCCATGCTTTGCTTGGACAGGGAGAGATATTGAGCAGCTCATCGGAGAGGTGGGGGACATGTTGGGTTTGCATCTCATTAAAAATCAAGGGCTTTGGCATGTCCACCATTTTAGGAAGCGTCTCATCATTGGTGCTGCAGGCTGTTGGAGATTTCGCCACCCCACGTATGATTAGGATTGGATTCAAAAGACGATTAGAACCTGGTCAAAGGACGCCCCGCTGGAGAAATTTCATGAAAGTTGGCGGCTTTTTTTGCACGACGTTGCAAACACCAAGTTGCGGGATTCCACTGGGGAACTACTTCATTCTGTCGAGAAACGTACAAGGCGGTGGCGGGAATATTTTCAAAATTTGCTGAACGTACCTTCTGCCGCTGACCCTGAACATATTTCTACTCTTAAACGGCTTCCAGCTACATCGTCGCTGGGTGACACCCCTACCTTTGTTGAATTTTGTGCTGCTGTTCATCGGTTTAAGGCAGGGAAGGCTTGTGGCCCAGATGGCATCCCAGTTGAAATTTTACAAGCATTAGAGCCGGAAAACTTACGGGTCATGTTTGAGCACTTAGTTCGGGTATGGTGTCAGGTTGCCCCGTTGCCGCCTGAATGGTTGGATGGTTTTCTTGTACCATTGCCCAAGAAGGGCGATCTGAGCTGTTGCTCCAATTGGAGAGGGATTACATTGTTGTCTGTACCAGGTAAGATTTTTGCCCGTATAATTGCGGCCCGCTTATATGATTATGCCGAAAATCACCATCTGTTACCAGAATGGCAATGCGGCTTCCGATCTGGGCGTAGCACCATAGACGTGGTGTTTACTTTGCGAATGATGTTGGAAACAGCCAAACATAAGCAACACCCCATGTTTGTGTTATTTGTCGATCTTGTTAAAGCCTACGATTCAGTTTCTCGTTCTGGTTTATGGGGCGTGTTAAAAACCAAGGGAGTGCCGCCTGATTTGTTGGACCTTATCAAGCTCTATTACTCCGACAAACAATGTCGTATTTCTAGTGAAGGCGTGTTGTCTGAACCTTTTAATCTTAGTACCGGTCTGGGGCAGGGCTGTTGTTTAGCTCCATTGCTGTTTAATATCTTCTTTGGAGCGGTCATGGAATCTTGGATGCAACTTGCGGGTCCTAGGACACAATGGTTCACACGTATTGACGGTTTGTTACGTCGCCAAAATAATCTTACCAAGTACTCTATACATCAGCCGTGGTCCTTTCAGGAACTCGGTTATGCGGACGATTTGGCAATGATTGCAGACTCACTTAATCGTTTACAAAACTGCACCAGGACTTGAATGCTCATTTCACTCGGTGGGGACTTACAATGTCCATGGCGAAAACGGAAGCCTTTGTTTCCCTTATTGCGCAGGAAGGTCCCCTGGATCCAACTGCGCCTGAGGGTGAAACTGCACAATTCAACGGAGCGGTTAAATATTTGGGATCTCATATTGATTGGCAACTGAACTGCCATCCTGATATTTTGCATCGGTTGGATCAAGCTCGCAAAGCGTTTTGGCGACTTGCCTCGTCTGTATGGGATGTTAAGCAGTTGTCTTTGTTTACTAAGATCCAGGTGTACAGGGCTTGTGTTTTGTCGGTTCTGTTTTATGGGGCGGAAACCTGGACTATAGATTACCCTATGAAAAGGAAACTGCGAGTTTTTCACATGATGTGTTTGCGAAAAATTTCAGGTGTCACCAGATGGGCGCAACAGCGGGATGGTCTTAACAATACCTCAGTTATGGCTTGGTTGGGTGTTCCCACAGTTGATGAACTCCTTCATCAAATTCGTTTACGATGGATGGGTCACGTAGCCAGAATGGATAACACTCGGTTACCTAAACAGGCTCTGTTTTCCTTTCTGCCGGAATCCGTTGGAATCCATAGGCATGTTGGAAAACATTCTGGTAAACGTTTACGAGATGCTATGGTTGAAAGTCTGTCACGTATATCGGTACCACTGGCTGGGTGGGTTCAGATGGCTATTTTGGATGAGGGAAAGGAGTGGAAGAAACGGACTCGGTCTGTGGCTTGTTGGTTTTACCCGTACAAACCTCGAGCACACCGTCAACCCCCAGATCGTTCCGCTGAGTTCGAGGCCATCTCTAACACACCTCTGGCAGTTAGGCGTAAAGGTTGGAAATGGGAACTACAGCTTGCTGAAAAATTTCTGGAACCCGTACAGTTTTCTACCGAAGGGTTCTTAGCTTGGGAAGCTCAACTTAACGACGCAGGGCGGCCATGGAATCCGGTTTGTGATGCTGCTGAGTCTCTTCTAGGTCCCAGGTGGTTTGAAATGGACCCGGGTGAAGTTACTGTTCAACTAGTTACTAATAAATCGGATTGGGAACCATGGTTTCTTAGCATGTCTGACATTCACCTTTTAACTTTAGCTGTAGGCACCGCTCAACGGTTGACTCTTAAACAGCAAGCTCCCCCTCATGACGTGTCTCCGTTCCCCGCCATCCCAGCGAAGCGTCGGCTTACTGCCAAAGGTGTACGGACACCTGCCTACTTCCTCCCTCCCAGTGAAGCAGCCAGTAGCCCCGCGGAAGCAGATCGCCCTGTGATAAAATATTGGGCGGCTAAAAAGCAACGAGTGGGCGAAGGTGACTTTGTATGCCCTATTCCTGGTTGCCCTCAAAGGTACACCTCTAAAGGAGGGCTTACCCGTCACCTAATGATTCAACACAAAGAAGGTTCGTATCGGGATCGTACTTGGAACTGTCCTCACTGTCCCCGTAGTTTTGATTTGGAAACAGGGTTAACAAAACACTTGCCTTTACATCGTCCACAAGCTGCTCCTTTTATTTGTTGTGTTTGTCAAGCCTATTTCCCTGGTAAGGACAGTGCTAGAATGCATATTAACCACGAGCACCCAGTTAGTTCACTCACCTTGCCTATCACCTGCCCGCATTGTCCTGCAAACAGTGCGCCTGTCTTTTTTCAAGCTCATGCCTTTTCACTTCATCGCCTTCGCCGTCATGTGTATTAGCCTCAAACTAGGTCCTGAGTTTGTCCTGCTGGTTCCACGTAGCGCGCGCGTGCAATGCGATGGCTCCTCGCGGCGACAATCGTGACCGTGACCGTGACCGTGACCGTGCTGAAGGGAGTCGAGATGTCCAGCGACAGTTGGATGACCTGTCCCGTCAAGTCACTACCAATCGCACGCTCCTTGAAAGCACCTCTCGTCTTGCCTTAAAAAACGCCCACCGGGTTCAAAGTGCAAACACCCAACGCTCTATCATTACTTTTTGGAAGGGAGCTGCCAAACAGCAACTCTTGGAAAAGTGGAAGACCTGGCAAACAAACAGTCGTCTCCCCGTCAGCGAGCGTCCAGTTGAGCGTCCTCTTCCCTTTCGCGAACAGTTTGCTGGTGCCCTGTTACAGTTTATTACTAATGGTGCTCAAATGCAAGAAGCCATTACACCAGATGATGTTAGTATCATGCAAGCTTTCCCAAGGTGTGTGGAAAGTGTCCAGGTGTTTGACCAGAGGTCCGACAGTGACGAAGTTCTCCCGGTCCTTGTCTTGTTCCGGAACAGTGAGACGGCCTGTTTCCTGCGTGCGAAACTTCTGTCTGACGAGTTCAAGTGCATTCTGGGTAAGCCTCACGATGTCGGTGTTCGCCCTGCTCGTCCAAACGCCCCCGGTCCTGTTAGAGGTGTCTTGCAGGGGTTGGGTTTGCCAGTCCCGGAAAAAGGTCAGGGTAAAGGGCGTCGCTCCCCTAAGCGGGAAGTGGAAGGGGGTGACGCACGTGAATCCCGGAGCCGTCAACGTATTGGCAGCTAAAGGATTGCAGGGTGGGTGCGATGGCCAGGTGGTTGGAGATGTTTTTGGTGTGACATGCTGCCGACTGTTAAGTTGCCGCGGGGGGCTGTCCCCGTTGGCCTTGTTCCCTTGGAGGGCCGTCTCCTTGGGGTATTCCACAAGGGGGCCGTCCTTTGTGGCTTTTTTGCTTTGTTTCCTTTCTGTTTTTGCTTTGGCCTTTTGTTTCGTCGTCCCTCGTGCTTGCCTCCCCCTGTTTGTTTTTTGTCCCGGTTTGCCACCTTGTTCCCTGTGGTTGTGTTTGGTTTTTGGTTCTTTTGAGTTGCCCTTGTTGTTCTCCTCTTTGTGTGTTTGTTTGGTTGCTTCCTCCTTCCCCTCCCCCCCTTACATCCCTCCGCTGAACTTGGTTTCCTCGTTTTGCTGAGGGTTTCAGTCACTTGGCTGCAGCAACTGAACCCCTCCTCAATGCGGAACCTCTTGAGTACCTGTTTTTGCTTTGTTGCTTCGTTACAACTTTGTTGACAATTTTTTTGCACGCCTAGATTGCCGCCTCTGCGGTAGTTCACTTGTGTTTTGCTTGCCAGGAGACACACTTCACGGAGGTACGCCGTTCAGCGGCAAATACCTCGAACCACGCAAACACCAAGCCCGCGTTTGGCACCCCAACGGTTTGCCGACGTCCAGCACGCCGTTTGCCTCTGTCAGAGGTCGGATTTGAGAATTGGAGGAGGGGGGCAGTACAGCTGTCAGATTTTTCAGAAGTCTGAGATGGGGACGAAAGCTATGACAAATTGACTCACCATTGAGGGATGTTTATGTTGGTTGACAGTAGGTGGTCATGATCGTATTATGACGAAGCCCAATAGGGGGACCCGCTCCAAACGATGATTTGGGGTGGTAAACAAGGGGGCCCTTATTTACAATTTGCCATTTCTTAAAGCATGATTCAAGGTGCTCAAGCTGTGAGAGCCCCTGTCAATGGTGGTTCATGGTTATTAATTATTTTCCAAATATCTATGGTGATAGATCCATGTTGATAAACCCACCTTGTTAGGATGGTTCATGCCACCTATTTTTGGGATATTTCCCTGACCGTTTCCATCGCGCAGACTTCTGGTCGACTTGCGTGTTTATTGTTGTCATGCCCGTATTACCATTTTCGTTTCTTATCGCTTTAGGATTCATTCTGAGTTCGGCCATTGAATGAGAGCTCCTTGATACATCGATGAGTTCTCTGGCGATCGCTTCCGGGCGTGTGATGTGAGCTGAAGGCGGCGCTGCAATCCCGTCAGGGGACCGCGAGCTGCATCTTTCCAAGCAGGTGTGGGTAGCGGACGATGGGTTGGCTAACTTCATTGGGATCTCCGCTCCAGCGCATCACCTCCAAAGATACCAGAAACATCATCTCCAACACGTAGGCCTTGTGGAGTTGAACAAGTCAATCATGAAAAGTTAGAGTTTACTGTGAGCGTGATGAAATTGATGCATTTGCCCTTCATGTGGGATTCTTGTAGTCCTTTTTGTCTCTCAGTTCCGAATGTCCAGATTTCTCAGCAGTGAACCTGTTTCGTGCATTCATTTTAGTTCGTGTGAACGTGGTTGGCCAGCCAAATGGAAAAACTTACTGGCTCTTGGTGTTTTACAGATGGACATTGCTTGGATTAAACATGCAGATTAACATCCCACCGATTCATGAGTTTTGTGTTGCATGGGCGCTGTCAGGGCCTGGAAAATCCTTTGAGGCCACCCTGAAGCCGGGGCGGTGAAGCGTTGCAAGTCACCAACAACCACTGCATCCCATGATATTTCATGGCTCAATTCAAAATCGGAGTTGTTCACTGTGTTGCAATCGGAGACAATTGGTCAGCATCAAAACTCAATTGATCGAGAGTTGTCGGCAGTCTTGAAATAATATCGGCCTCACTTGATCTCCTTTATCAGGAGTCATTGGAATCAGTGTGGCACTGTGCGGCAGCGGTTGTCCGGTAATGGCCGGCCATCGACCGTCATCGCAAGAAAAACACGTCAAACGAGGGTTGTTAGATTTTATTTCAGTAACTTGATGATCCTTCAACAAGCTGCATGTTGCTCACTGAACATCCATCCAGCAAATCAGTTAATGATGTGAAGTCCCTTTCTAGAGCATTCTTGGCTCAAATTTCAGATCTTTTCACTTGTTTTTTTCTCGCCGCATCCGCGCCTGGGCAAAATGAGTTGATTAATCCAAGGATTCAACGGCGACATTCAAGGTTTGCAACGCCACAGGGATAAGCAATGCCTTGACGCCTTCCGAGGCCATGAGCGCCGTGAATCTGGTCGTCAATTCAGGGGTCATGAAAACTCATTTTGTTTGATTGTTCACACTAGGAAGTTGGTTCCGGTCACCAACAAAAACATAGAAAAAGGTTCATGTTTTTTAGGGAAACCAATTGAAACCACGGTTAATAATTCACGGTTAATAATGCATAGTTTATATTTGGGAAAAATGGGTGGAAAATGAGCAACAGCCTAAGTGGTGAAAAAACTATTGGTTGATGCTTTGATTCACAGTGGTTTCGAACATGTATTTTTCTCAGAAGCAGTTCGAAACTGAACAATGGAATATTGACAGTAATATAATATTCACTAGTTTTTTGCATTATTTTTGCATTATGATGTATTGTTAATTCATGGTTGGTTGACTTGCGCATCATGACGGGGTGGCTCTTCGCGCCACCAGAAGCATCTCGACGAGAATATGGCATCTCGACCCCAAAATAACCACATCTCTTTTGGTGGAGTACTAGCCAGCAAAACAGCTCTTGACGCTCAAACACGGTCATGTGAAGAAAATGACTGCTCGCAAGCATCCTGACGAGGTTGCCCTTGCGCATTATGGCTGCGTCAAAAGCCTGGTGTAGCTGGTGTTTTTCCATGGAACATGGTTTGCTTCTTATAGGAAAAACATTTCACACTAATGTTCATTGACTGCCAGCATCACTTGCGCATCCAGCGGCCACATTCTTTGTCGATTTGCGGGGAACTATGTAGCATCGGTTCACCATGTGGTACGCCACTGTTCTGTTTCCTTTGGTTTTCATCATGTTCCATCCCCAATCTTGCCAATCCCAAGTCTCAACTCTCGAAATTAAACCAGTGAATTCATCCAATTATTCCCCTGGTTGATCATATAAACCAGTGAATTCATTTAATTCTTCCCATGACTTATTTCATCTTCATCCCAGTTGCCCCAGCACCTTCCCAACGGCTTCCCACCAGTGCCTTGTCATGACCACCACCCACTGCCACCCACGGCTGCGAGGTACGCCGGGTTGAACCCGCGCACGCTGCGCAACCTGAGCCGCGTGGGCAAAGTGCTAGCGCTGCTGACCTCGATCTTCGTTGCGAGGCGCTTGGCCTTGCGATGGAACCGATTGTGAGGCGTGCCAGGGATGGGGCAGGGCGCCATGGGGCTACAGGGAGCTACCACTGGTGTGCTGGAGTTCCAGCAGGTTTCGAGGTTCTCAGTGGATTTGGGTGATTTTGGAGGTTGATGATTTTTGATGAGATGAGTTATTTGAGGCTGGCTAATGATTCTTAATAAGTCGTAGAGAATCATGAATGCTTCAGTGTCGTTGAGAATGTTTTTTTTAGTGATTGTAGCTACCAAGAGCCAATCAACCAACAATAGTGGATATGGAATCACCGAACTGTGCGGTTGAACATTTGGCTTCCGAAGCTGCTTAGTGTTTGCTAGGATCATACGCATTTTTTTGCATACACTTATATAGGGATATGGCATGATATAGCCACAACATGACTACAACCAACTAGCTTCTTGATGTTCCACTGCCGACAAGATGTGGGTATTGCCCGTGTATGTCCACCCCTGCAAATAAAGCCTTTTGGCTGTTTTGTGGTGGAACTACACAGGTGTAAATTCACATTAAGATCCAAAAGCCGTATGCATAGTCAATGCATAGCTGTACATTTTGTGAATTTGATGCGGTGGAACGATATACACATTCATTAGAATAGAGTTGTGTATATGTGTGTATGAACAACCACACTTGATATCCGTATCTAACATACAAAAATTGTAACCGGTAATTTTGTAAAGTATACCGGATATGACCAATGGTTGAGGGTGAAACGACGATGCTTCGTGGGAGCTTGATGGTTGATACCATGGGGACAGCACAATAGGAAGATACCGGAGCAATAGCACCAGGATACCAGGGATAGCAGGTGCTTCCCCCAACAGTCACAGTGGATATTCCTTGACAGTCTCCTGGTTTTCAAATGTTTCCAGCCATTGCTGGCCGCGCCTGAAACTCAAATCTACAGTTTTGATTTGTAACCATTTGCAGGATTCAATACCAACATAAACACGATTGTCCTTGGCCGATTTTACAAACATGTGCCCTTGATGTTGTTAAGCAGGTCCCAGAAATACGCAAAATGAGCAGACCAGGAGTTTGCTCCGGATCCCCAAGCGGTTGGATGGCTTGTAGCGAAGATGTTCAAGCGACTCACCACTTGGACCAAGGACCAGGGGAATGGGACCATCATTGCGTCGCCAGCCGCTGAGTCCATGGACTCTTGCGACCCCTGCCCAGGCCCAAAATTTTGAATCCGCCAGCTGCGGGCTGTCGAAGATCGTGCCTACAAATGGTGAAACGATGTTCGGTTCGGTGGCACTGTGGGGGCCACGCACTATGAACCATTGATTGACCATGGTGTTAAACATCAACAGCCATCGGGAATGAACCATCATCAACCATCATTGACCATCATGAGCCATCATTAACCATTATGAATCAATCATCATGTTAGGAATTAGATTTTGCATGACAATTTTTCGCAAGGTTCCGAAGCATTGTCAACATCAATTTACTATCGTTAATAAACATGGTTAACAATAAGATAACCAATATCAACCATTATTAACCATCAATACCCACTATGAACCATTGACGGTTACCATGAATAATACTCATTGTTGACCCTTTAAGCATTATCAACTATCAACCATGACTAATGACTACCAGAGCATGCAATTCACCATTGTATTGACCAGTTATTTTGTGGCTACCCCAAGGCTTGCTACCATGCTCGGCGGACTTGTGGCCGGAGAAAGACGCACACTTCGCTGCCCCGTGTTTGTGGCGGTGAGAAGGGAAAGCTAGATGTGACCCAGCGTGTTCATTTATTGTGGTTTGGTTCATAAAGGTTGGTCAAGCATGGCTAGTGCTGGTGAGTAATCCATTTTGGTTAATGAACAGAGTCAAGGATGGTTCGTTTGAGGTTAACCGTGATCATAATTACATGTGGGTTAAGAATGATTGGTTGTGACTTACCACGGACCATAGTTGTGGTTGACCATGATTGATGATGGCTCAGATTACCGAGTGATGAGAAGGAACGATATCCAACAAGTTGGGATGATGATTCACCAAATCTCCCGTCAAGGGCTACTCCCAGAAAAATCATTTGTTTTTTGGATCAAGCAAGCTTACACAATATGGGGATGGGTCACAACCAAACAAGCGCAGAATGGCTAGTTTCTCACATCCCAACAGTTCGACTAGTTTAGTCATTTCGTGGTTTCTTAAAATGAGGGCACCTCCAGGTCATCCCTTTTGAATCATTTTGAGTAATCAACCATCCATTTGTGGGGGTCACCTATGACTTTAGAAACACCCACTTAGCAGTTCTTGAACCATGGTTGTTGTTGGTTATCCCCTACTATTAACCATAATAATCCCAGATAAAACCACCAAATTTGTAGGATTCGAACAGCCAGGAGTCCCTCCGGCCACCCACAGCCATGTTTGGTCGTCGCTTCACCAAGGTCTATGGGTGACGTGCCGGGTGCAGAACCTGCAGCTGTGAGCGTGGAAAATGTTGGGCGTTGGAAACCACCAGGGTGGTGGCAAGCCTTGACGATGGTGGATGGTGCTGGGTGATCAATGATGGTTGTGGATGGTTTAGGATGGTCATTTTGGAGTGTTCAGAAGGGTCGTGGATGGTTGAGGAGGGTTGATATTGGCAATGCCTATATAGATATCATGCAATGGTTCATCCTATGCTCAATGTTCTCCTTGGAGTCCAACAGCTCAGGTTTTTCGTGGTGTGTGCAGACATTCATCATATTGAAACATGGTTGCGGATGGTCGAGAACGGTTGGATTTGGTTGACATTTTGTATTTTCCCAATTGTAGCAGCTATGGTTGGTTGGTCGACTTTCGCATATGTTCATGACGGGGGGCACAACCACCAACCAGTTGATACCGCTTGCAGTTTTTTCCGAAGATGATCACCACCAGTGACCAACAAGGGCCCAAGACATGACCCTAAAATTTATGGTATCACCACTGACAGAAAGAAAATGGTTAAGCACCAGGGAAAATAACCAACAAAAATAGTTAAACACCAGGCTTTCCAAACTATAGTGGTTTCTCAAGTTAAGGGGGACCCTGAAATGGACGGTTTGTTATATATAGACCGTCTATGATTGATGTGCATGATTTGAGGTACGGCCATTTCGAGAAACCAAACTATGATGTTTCTTCTACATTGTGAATGTGAATCTGTTTTTTTGCCCATACAAGGGATGTTTTTGAAGTCAGCTCAATGATCATAGCAGAGAAACACAACAACTAATGACTTGGGAGTTCTCGTGATGAGGGACGATTCATCAAGGGCAATGTCATTGGAAAATTAGTGAACCCCTGAACCCCTGGCTTATTCAAGAACCATCAATCAACCATCAATTAACCATCAATCAACCATCAATCAACCATCAATTAACCATCATTCAGCATCAATTCACTATATCATTCGCCATTACTGAGCACTCGGTGAACCCCAAAATTCTGGGTGCCCTCCATGTGTTTTTCGCAACGGTGGCTCGCGGCTCAGATGGGCAGGTGTAAAAACTTGGACTGGAACCCCTCGGCTGCGGTCCTTGGATCCAAGGCGCGTGCCGATCAGATCGGGGCTGACAGTGGGTCGACCGTGATGGCTGGTGTCGCTTAACTGTATGGTTACCATGGGTTGGTGATGGCTTATGTTGACCATGGGTTGGTAATGGTTATGTGATGGTTGATTGATGGTTAATTCCTGGGTGAATGATGGCTAATTGATGGTTGAATGATGGTTAGTTGATGGTTAATAAGCTGGTTAATCATAGGGATGAAGCTTGATTGTTGTGGTTCATAAGGGTTGATGTATGGTTAAGTGATGGTTCATGATGGTTAGTTGATGATTCACTGTTCATGATGGTTCATTGATTGTTAATGATGGTTAGTGATGGTTGATAAGTCTCAGTTCATTGATGAATGATGATTGTGAACTGATGGTCATTGATGGTCAATGATGATTGATTGATGGTTGATGATGGCTGATGATGGTTAGGTCATGGTTCATGATACTTAGTGGATCAACTAACCCTGACGACCCATAATCATAAGTTTATCAATTAGTCAACAATGAATTCTTAACTATTGATGATCATGAACCACTATAAACCAGGAATTAACCATTGATCAACCGTTATTATCCATCACTTAACCATAATTAACTTAACCATCAATTCACCATCAATAACCATACAACCCTTGTAAACCACCATAATTGAAGCTGGTATCCCTACCCAACTTATCAACCATTAATCAACCATGACATGACCAATCATCCTTAGTCGTCCCTCCTTACATCCCTTAAGTCGCTTATTAACCATCAATTGACCATCAATTGTATAACCATCAATTAACCATCAATTAACCATCAATTCACCATGACTAACCATCCTTAGTCGTCCCTCCTTACGCGTCCCTGTGCTCCCACGGTTCTTCAGGGCAGTTTCCTTTCGCTCGTTGACCGCTGCACCATGGTGCAGCTGGGGCAACGGCTGCTGGGTGCCGAAGTGGAGGTGTGCGTGCGGCGTGCGCGTAGTCGGCTCGTGGTGGGGCCAATGATTCGTGCGTGGTAGGGGCATCAATGAGCTGGTATCAATTGTTGGAATATGGCTGTTTCTCAAAATAGGGGTACCCCCAAATCATCTACTTATTAACTATCTATAGTAATAAACCAACCATTTTTTGGGGCTCCCTATTTTGAGAAGCACCTATATAGAGGATGTTAACAATGGCTGTTAACCATACCTATCATGCGGGGAATAGAGGGATTAATGATGGTTATCAATCGGGGATAGTCAAGTTGTCTAACAAGAATGGTTCTGTTCAACTACTGGTTGGTGGTTCATGATGTGGGTTTGTCCATGGCCGTTGTGGTAGCCTTTAACGAACCAATGGGCTGATCATTCGGGAAACTGCGTCACAGTGACGACTGAGGGTACACCATGGCGAACTAGACAAACCCATGTGGTCATATTAGGCGGGCTTATTGATGATTATGAATGGTTAATGATGTGGCTATGGGTCAATATTGACCAACAATAATGGTGGAAAATGACCAACAATAATAGTGGGAAAACAGCCTGGTTAATGATGGGGGAACCAGGGGGACTAAGGGTGAACTGAGTCATGAACCATCAATAAGATCATCCGTGAAACCACCATCAACAATCCTTGCACTCCGGCAAACTAAGCTGGAATTGGACAATCCGTTGTTGTACTTGTAAAAATGATTATTTTTGGCTTCCAGGTTCCTTCGCCATAGGGTACCGCCCGGTGCAACCAACCGCGTTAACCAACGTTCGCCGATCGTTACCACCGGCGTTCCCAACGATCAGCGAAGTGGGGCGCAGGCTCTGAGTGACGCTCATCGTGCGCAGCTGGGAATGACTCGAGTTGGTGGCCGCCCACGAAGGCTGCTGATGATGGTTGAAAATGGTCAATGATGAGGCAAGTTGTGGTTGATGGTGGTGAATAGTCAGTTGACTTATATTTTTCATAGGGGTTGAAACCACCAACCAGTCAATGATGTGGTGGTTACAACCATGATTCATGGTGAATAGTAGGGGATGATAAGCAACAATGCTGTTTAAACAACTACTGGATTGTGGTTTGATGGACATTGTTTATTTTCCCTAGTAATGATTAATAGTTGGTTGATCAATATTTTTCATAGGGGTTGAAACCACTAACCAGTCAATGATGCAGTGGTTTCTCAAAATGGGGGAACCCCCAAATCATCCAATTGAATGATAGCACCAAATTTTGGGGTGAACTATTTTGTAAAACTGCCTGCCATGTAGGTAATGATGGTCAGTGATGGCTACTGATGGCTAATTGTGATCCTGTTGTAGTGATGGAGTCTTGATGGTTTAATGATGGTAGTGATGGTTAATTAGGTGATGGGGCAGTTGATTGATGGTTAATGATGTGGTTAATACTGGTCAGTGATGGTGAATTTCCATGATTGATGGTGGTCAATGAAGGTGATTTCGGGTCAATCAGGGGCAATATTGCCATTCCCTGAAATGACTGTAATTGTTTAACTATAGTTAGTGATGGTTCATGGCGGTTAACTGTTCACTATTGTTCATTGGTAAATTGATGGCTGCTAGATGGCCAATGATTGAGGATGGATGATGAATGGTCGATGGTTGATATGGTTCAATGGTTGCGATTGCAATAGCTTTAACTCAGGTTGATGCTCAATGATGGTCAGATTGTTTGGGCACGATGGTCGATGGTTGATGGTCAGTGGCTGACATTTTTCCAAGCAAAGTCTGACAGAAATGGGAAACACATTGCGCTTTACTGATGATAAACACTTCAAGGTCTCCAGCAGGTCGAGGTCGACCCTGTACGACTTGTTACTCTCATCTCGTCACAATAGTTTCTCCAACAGCAGGATCACAATAAGATCATGAACATAAGTCCCACAACTGGACAAGCATCGAGGTTCGACCATAAATCGCCATGGCCACTTCTCACACGGTTCCAAAATTATCGATGTCTTTACCTTCTCGGAACCCTCAGATTGCTCTTGTACATCAGTTTTTTAGTGGTGGTAAGTTTCGGTTGTGAGCCGTCAGTATCTCTTCATCAGCCAGTACCAACCACAACAAACAATCATTTATTTCACATGACCAATGATTCACCACTATGATAACAAAATATGAACCATACTTATCAACCATTTCATTATGCAAATTCCTTAAGGAATTATTTCACCACAATAAACTTCTATATGGGTGTTTCTCAAAATAGGGGACCCCCTAATCATCCATTATCAACCATTTATACTAGTAAACCAGCCATTTTTTGGGCTCCCTATTCTGAGAAACCACCATATGATTCACCATGATTCACCATTCTCGACCATTTCAACCACCATTCTCCACTACACAGAAGTCCGTTCTGAGGCTGCTCCTTCGCCACATCATTCTGATCTATGGCGCAGCAAGGACCTTGACCATCGAAGCAGGCGGGGAGCACCGTTGTGTCAACCGCGGGCCAAAGTGTCGATTTCTGGGGGATCACTTGGGACCTCAGTTAGGATCCGACTTGTTTCCCTGTTTCTTGGGCCAACAGATCCGATGTTTCTGGAGTTTGTCATCCTTGAACCCCCCTTGGTGGATCAGGCCATGCCCATGACGTGATCAATTTTGATCACCAATTCTCAGCTTATCCCAAGCACACCATCACAATCATCCACCACCATCCGCGAACTGGGTCTATGCAACAGTTCATGGTTGGCACCATGAGTTTCCATGGGTTTGTTGGTTATACCGTGGCTATCACTGGGCACAGAAAAACCTCCAGAGCTGGTCATAGTTCTTGTGACTCCATCAGAGTCACGGCATCTCCAGTTTTTTCAGTGATGGTGACTAGTCATTTGTTCTAATCATTAGTGATGGCATCACTAGTTATAAGTGGTTTTTAATGATTAGCGATGCCATTAGCTATTTATAATATTACTGATGGCATCTTACTACACCTGGTGATTCACAATGTCACAAGGACTAATGACGATGAAATGAGCCAGCGTTGACCCCGGAAGTTCCTGTTGCGCCCCTGGGGAGTTGGATAGGTCATAGCTTTGCTTGAAATATCATTTGATACCAGTAAGTTTACCACCATCAGTGGCGATTAACCATCAATGAACCACTGAGAAGCCAGACGGGCTTATGATTTGACTGAATCTTTTCTAGAACATCACTGAACCATATAAGGGTTTCATAAAATAGGGAACAATTGATGGTTTATTACTGTGAATGCTTCATATCGGATGATTTTCCGGGTAAACCTATTGTCAGAAACACCCATATGTCCGCAACAGGTATAGTTTTGCCTCATGAATTGCTGGTTTTTAAAGTAATGACTAATGACAATCCATTTTGGACATACCCAGGATGCACCCAGGATGGATACACCCAGGAGCCCATGTTTGCTGGATGTTTCTTTGCATTGCATATACCTACGTATGGATGATATATTCATATGTTGGAACTATTACCCTCCGGCCAACCAACCTGGAACCTAAAAATCATATCTTTTTCGCAGATAAACCATTGTAAATTGTAGATTTTCCGTGGAACCATGTCGTTTGCCATAGCTGTTAATAGAGTTACCGAGTTACCCCAAAATGGCTTGCGCTTGAACCGCCATTTGGCGCAAGCGGGAGCAAAGTCTAACCGCTGGGAGCCGTGGTCAAGACGTACTAGTCGCTTACAACCACTGGAATAATGATCAATGGCTACCATTTGTTGACAATCATGATAGCCTTTGTTGATATACATACGAGTCACGATAGTGTGTCAAAATCTTTAGAAGTGAACCGCTCGCTCATGTATATCAAAATCATGGAACAGCACTGGCTATGATTGATTGTTGTGTGCATCAAGAAATGGTTTCGCTACAACCAGCATGCCTTGGATCGTGGCTCAGACTTGGCTACGTCAGCTCTCGCAGCCATCCCTTGTTGGCAATCACCCACTGACCAGCCGTCAGCCACCAGGTATCGCTATGGGTTAAGCAGTTAACCAACCGATTCCATGAAGGATAAGTTCACCAACAAAACTATAGGGAAACGTGCTGGTTAATGATAGGGGGACTGGGGGTACAGGGTACTGCGGTCATCTTCATCAATCATCACTGACCGCTGTTTGTTGAGTATTGTCAATCATCAAGTAGCAGTTGTAGGCCATGATGGCCCTTATCGTCCATGATTGAAGGGTATCGAGTCCTATTATTCACCATACAACCGCTATCGAGCCTTCTCTTTGTTTAATCATCAACCGGCCATATCAATCATGATTCTTGCATATCAACCCTTAAGCATCATCAGCCCCTAAGCATCCCGAATCAAAACTGATCAACAAAGCACTACTAAGAAACCATTCTCAACCATTATCAACCATCATGAACCACCAACAACCATCATGAAACATCCTGAACCATCATGAACCGTCATCATCCATCATCAACCATCCTCAACCATAAACCATCAACAGACCCCAACAACCGTCATCAGCCATCAACCATCAGCAGCTGGCGCGGCTTGCCATTGCACCGTCGCCCAACCCGAGCGCCATGGCAGAGCTGCCAAGCTCGAAAGCGGCTGGAGGCGCACCTGCGCAGCGAGTTCTGGTCTCAGCTGGTGCTGGCTCAGCACTGGTGGGTGCAATCTTGGGGAGCTTGAGATCTGGGTTGTAAACTATTTGGTGCCTTAGTAATTCTTAGCAAAGGGTTGGTTGACTTGCGCATATTTTTCATAGGGGTGGTTCAAGCAAGGTTTGGGCTCTGGCTTGCACACGGAGCGGCCCCCCGTGTGTGAGTTTCAGGAAACCTTAGCGGGCGCGCTTTGCCCGCGGGCGCCATAGTGGTGCCTTTCAGCGCTGCCTCCTGGCTTTGGTTTGGTTGGTAAGGACCGAACCGTTTGCTGAGTGGTGGATGCGATTCACGTGGTGCTGGGTCTTGGTGTGCCTTCATCATTACACCAACACAGCGTCGGCTGCTGCGTCGTCGCCGTGCGTTGGCGCGGAGGTTGTTGTGGGCTCACCGGAAAGGGTTTGTCCTACTAACTCCATCCTACCTTCAGCGGCTACACCGAGATCTACAAGCACATCATTCCTACGATCCAGGCTTCAGAGCAGTCATGCAGTGGAACGAGAAGAGATCGGTCCATTGGCAGGAACAGCGACAGCCGAAGATTTCCTGGAGATGTCCATGTGGGAAAACCAACAAGCAGGATGCGTATTTCTGCTCTCAATGTGCGAAGAGCTGGAAGAAAGGAACACCAGTCTACGAATCGCGGAAGACCCAAGACCAACCTGGCTGGGATGCCTGGGGTTGGGACAGTCAGCAGTGGGTTCAACCGCCATCTTCCAGACAAGCGCCGAAGAACCCTTCGCAGAGCCCTCGACGTCAAAAGGGGAATGGCAAAGGCAAAACCAAAGAGGGCAAAGGCAAGGGCAAAAACAAACCGCCTCAGAATCGGCAGGATACTGCTCAACCTCGGGAGTTGGAGTGGGTGCCGCCAACTCCCAATGGTCAGACGGAGACTCCCCCACCGCCTCCTCCAGCCAATCCGGAGATGCAGGAACTTCTTGGGAAGCTACGAAGTCAGAGCAGCCAGCTCCCCTCAGACATACAGCAATTGGTCCAGAATATGTCGGTCAAGACATCCCAGCAGGCCACCAAGGACTTGCACAGCGCAGTGTCTCGCCTTGGCACTGCGAAGAAACAGCTGCAGGGCACTATGCAGTCCCGGACGGTACTGCATCGGAGCTGGCAGACCTTCATTGCCGACAGCATCAAACGATGGGAGGCCAATGTGAAGAAGTTCGAGGCAGAGGACACCAAGTTGGATGGCGAGCTGCATCAGGCAAGAGAGAACCTGGTAGCAGCCAAGGAGGCCCTCGAGGCTGCCAAGAAAGCAGCCACGTCGTTCGATCTGACCGAAACATCCATGGACGAGGGCGACGAGGATTCATTGATGGCGGAGTCTTTGGATGCGAGCCAATCCATCAAGCAGGGCATGGAAACCATCCGAACCTCTCTAGCTGCGCTCCAGACGGAAGCGCAAGTGCAAGAGGAGGTTGCCGAGGAGCAGGAAAGAAAAAGGCAGAAGTTAGCCGGTGCTGCCGATCACAGTACCAAGGCTGCAACTCTCGTTGCATCCGCTTCGCCTGGAGCATCCTTGGAGCCTTTTCCACAGCCGGCCAAATAGACCCCAGTGTTGTTTGTGGCAGACCGGCATTTACAGTGACAGGTACCAATTCCTGTACATGGATTCACCACTACTGTCTGGGAGATGGCACTTTC
>VSDK01029535.1:60687-82317 GCA_009767595.1 Symbiodinium kawagutii | reverse complement strand
CCCTACAGCCATGCGATGGATGCATGGTATTACTGGTCAGTCTGACTTTTGCCCCCCGTGGCAGGCTGGTGAAGACGCAGCTCATCAGGCATTTCAGCTTGTAGCCCAACAACATGCGGGGCATGTTGATAGCTGCCCAGTTGTATGTCAAGATGTTGGACTGCGTAGCTGTCTGCGTGTACAATCTAATCATCAAGATCCCAAAGTTGTCACCTTTGCTGATCATACCCAGGTTGGATTGTGTGATGTCGACAGTTTTCGCATTATTGCACTGAATATGACACATCAAGCCTTGGTCTGTTGGGATGCCAAACCTTGGTCGCTTCCCAGGAGTGCGTGTCATTTGAGTTCTGATTGCAATGAGGCAATTGGTTTTGGTAGAGGTGCAAGTGGAACTTCCGATTGGTATGTGGGTCGTGCTCCGCTGTTTCATGGTCAAGCCGTGTCGAGTTCGCCACATTTACCATTTGTGCATTCAGACTATGAGTGGGATGTGGCCCTCCCCACTGACATAAATCCCTTTGCACACCTTGTTGCAGAGCGGTTTGATGCATGTTGTGGTCCTCTGGAATCGGAAACCAAAGATGTTGCTCCGCAGACTCTAGGAGCCGTGTCGAGCTCCTTTGGTCTCCCGAATTTCTGGAGGAATGTCGAGTCGCAGGGTAGCTCTGTTGAGCCTACTCCTCATGATCACCCCAATTCACATTCACCGCAGCTTGTCGATGAAGAAGTTGATGTGTGTACTTTGATGCAAGGGCAGCGAGGGAGTCGTAGTGCAGGTGCTCGCTCGCGCTCACCCCCAGGAGAAGTCTCCAGTGTTCGTCCTGGTGAGGTGTCATCTCGCCCAGAGCCACTGATTCTTTTGGAACATTTGTGGCATTCTGCTGTTCAAGCCGGGGGTGATCGAGAAGAACAGAGAGTTATTGCATGGTTTGTTGACCCCATGTTGCAACCCATTTCACATGACCATATTGTGATTAGGTTGTCTGCCAACACATGTATGTGGGAATCGGAAATTTGGCAACCTTGGGCTTCCATTGCTGACAGCCAGAGATGTTTCGATGTGCGACCCAACCTGTTTGCTTCGACCTCTGGTTTTTCTGATACTGCTTTCGCACATGTCATCGTTCATCAGACGATGGTTCCTGGGATTGTGCCATGCTTGGTTACCCTTGATGGCACAACAAGGACACATGCTGACTCATTTGCATGCGTTACCTTTATGCCTACTCAAGGAGATGAGAATACCATTATTGAGGTTTTACGTCGCGTCGCGGCTTCCCTCAATCTTGACTCCCAGGCATTGGATTTCATTGTGCATAATGCAGTTCATCGCTGGGCACCTGGTGACCCTCAGTCTTGCATTAGATTTTGCAGTGCTGATCTGATCCAGGCCTTTTGTAGTGGATCCTCCCGCCGTGATCTCACCCAGCGTATTCATATTGATGAGGATGTTACGCATTTGTCCCAAGTGACACTCTCGTTGTCCACGAACCGACGAGTTGATAGCATCTCTTCTTCTATGACTTCACAGCTCAAAGGTGATGATGTTTCTTTCATGCAGAGACGTGCACACAGCCAGAGACTTCACCAAATTCCGGTTGCTCTCTTTCGACGTGGCAAAACTTGGATTGAATCAAGAGTGACTTCCTGGCCGCGTCATCGGTGTCTACTTGAGCTTGCGATGATTGTGCAGGTCAATCGGCATGAGGTGGTCAGCTATCATGAAGTCAATGTGCCTTTGCCTGGCATACCTGACCGACTTCGGCCGTGGATTGTCCAAGTTCATGGAGATATCCAAGGACCGTTCCAATGCCTGATCGTGGTGGACGTGGTGATGTACCCGCCAGGTCCGGAGGTCACTGACAATCCTCCTGTGATAGTACGAAAAGTCAGAAGAGTACCTAGCATGATGCATCGTACCCAAGCCTTTGCTGTAGCGAGAGTTGCTGCTCATTGTGCCTTGGTCAACCATGCATGTCTGGCTTCGCATAATCATCAACCATGGACTTTACAAGACTTGGCGCCTCATGAGTTCAGGCATGGAGATGTGCTCACGGTGCGTGTTCCACCAAGAGACCCATCGCCCAATGGCGACACGTGTCTTGACATTGTAGCAGTTGATGATTGTGAATCGGTGTCAACTGAAGGTGTTTTAGATGACGCATCCGATATAGTATCCGGTGATGAAATTCATCTTGGTCATGATGATGCATTGGAAGAGGAGCAACCGCAGGAGTCACGAGATGTTTTGCTATATGTTTGGGCCATCAGCCATTCGCGTTTCACCCGCTGCACACACCCCAGGCTGCTGCGTGTGAGCAATGATGCTTCCAGTTGGCCTCGAGAGATGCTCCTCTTGTGGGAGGATACACTTCACGTTCGAGCTCCGACTAGTTTTCACCTTATTCATCCACAACCGGCTAGGCCCATTCACTCCCAAGAATTTGCCTTGCACATACTTGTGGAGCAAGGACTTTCACAGTCTCGTAGAGCTGCAATGATTACTTTGACTTCTGACCCGGGCTTTCAAGCTGCACCTGCTATACAGGCGGTTTCCATGCCTGCCTACATCAGCGGGTCTATTCTTCAAGGTCTGGTGCCTTTGCCTCCTGAAGTTCGTGGCAGTGCACAGATTAGAGTTCGCCTGTTGCATGACAATGTTCCGTTCGCGGACATACTGCCCTGCCCCTCTGGAGCGAATTTCTTGATGGCCGTTGATGAGGTTGATGATCAATCGTTTCTCATGCAGCTTACCCAGGAGGGATCTGGTTTGAGCAGGGACGTGCCTCAGCAGTCTGACCAGATGAACCATAGTTCAGAGACCTCTGAAGGATCTGGGTTTCATGACCCTGTCACCTGTCCACATTGTGTTGACTTTCGCACTTGGCATGTTGATCATGATGATCAGAGGCCGTGTCCTGAATCTAGGGAGATTCGATTGTGTTCGCAAATGCGTGATTGGGTGCAGGTTTTTAGTGAGACGTGGCCTGATCGTTTCAAACCTTTACTCGCATTTAGGGTCTCCTTGATCTTTCCCCAGCCGTTTGTGTTGGGAGAAGGTGCTGCTCCCATGCAGATTCTTATTGAGCAGTCTTTTCATCTGCCAAGAGTCGCTACGTTAGTGTCACAAGAGGTTGATCCTGACCGTGCACCTAGTATCCAAGCGTTTAGCCTCTCACGTGCCACCAGTGTTGACGAGATCCAAAAGCTTGCTGCACCGGCATGGACATGTGGCCCAGACCAGGAGCCCCTTGTCATCTATGCTCAGCGGGTTTTCCGTGATGGAACTTTTTGGTTGCCTCCAGGAGCGTATGTGACATTGATGCAACAGGGCCGGATATCTGAAGATGTCACCAGTATGATGCAAGGTTCTGCTGGTAGTAGCTTTATTCTTCGTGCTGAGCCTGTTCGAGCCGGAATTGATTTGCCTGAGCCGACCGGTGGTAAGGAATCTGATGCTTGGTGTCCGGACCCAATTCCGATAGCCTCCAGCCCTAGGGAACGGCAGGATTCCGTGACTCATGATGCCGCATCTCTGGTCGAATGGTGGACGATTTATGGCACCCGTACACGAGATACTGAGTTATCAGGTCCAAAATTTCTGTCTTATTTTCTTTCTGCGCCTAGATTCCCAATTAACAGTCATCCGAGACTGTTTCGTCCAGGTCGCATTCTCGATCCGGAAACATGGGTGGACCTGGCCAGACGGGTCTGGCATGATCGGTGCCATCCTGGTGAATCCTTGCAGTTCTTTGTTGTACGTCCAGCTCCACCATCCGATGGCGATAACGAGTATATCCATCTCTTGATTACTCAAAGGACCACGGATGCTATGGCTGCAGTTCTTACTTCACACAAACTGCGTATCACTGAGCCCTGGCAGCATTGTGCATATTTGGTGCGTAGGTTTGTTAACAGTTTCAGTGTTCTGATGATGATGCAACTGGGTCCGTTGTGTTATGGAGGAACTCCCGCTCGGCATTGTCTGGTTCAACATAAGAATGCTCTCCTTGCTAGTGCTCAAGAGATTCGTGCTGACTCTGGGGATAGTTTTCGAATCACGGTTGAAGAGCATTCGGGTGACGGGAGCTTGTCTTTGGTGCAGCGTTCCTTTACCCCTGATGCTGTTGATGCTTTAGTGAGAGCTCGGCAATATGCTGCACCAATGATTGAGGGTGACTTGATACCTGTTCATACTTGGTTTGTGCATCATGCCAACGCACCAGTTTGCTTCTATTCTCGCCTTGTTGTGCTTGGCCCCAACCCGGCAGAATGGCCTCAGGCCATTTGTGAGAAATGGCATGATGTTTGTACCGACAGTGGGCTGATTCAAGTTCATGTTGTCTCTCCGCAACCAGCCAGGATCTTTGACGCACCACATTCAGTTCATGTTTTGGTTGAACAGAAGACCGATGGCACTCACCACCTTAAGGTGGCTCTGTTCACAGTTATTGAAGATGAGAATGATCGTCATTTTGCGAGATCGATTCAGCCCCACATTCGAACAGACATGGTGATGCATTATACGGACACTGCCACTAGATGCCTTGGGCCTCATCCTACCCATAGCTGTCGAATTACATGGAGCCGAAGGGTGCTTACTGATGCTGAAATCTTTGCGCCGCCGCCTGGTTCCTGGATGGTAGTTCGACCAATTGAGCTTAGTGTTCGTGCTACTCATGCTGATGTTGTCGCCATCGAAGAGACTGAGGACTCCTTGTTCTTGCAAATTGCATCCTCCCCTTCGGCATCTGAATGTGAGCACATAGATGTCGTGCATGACTCTGAGTCTGTTTTGGTTGAGGTGCGTGATGATAACGATGCCATATTGGTCCCGGACCATATCTGCAAGTCTGTGATTGAGTGCCCCTCTGCTTCTCATGACAGTGGTCCTTTTCAGCGTTTGCTGGATGATCCCAATGCAGCAGTTTCCACTTTGGATTTGTGGCGTGTTTGGACGCCTTCTATTGACCACTTCGCTCGCATGTGGCCACAGGGAGCTTTGTCTGTGACTGCTACCAATGGAACTGTCACGCCACTGTCGCATGATTTGTTGACCTATTATTTGAATCCGTTGCGACATCCTGTGTGCGATTTTTCCAGGCATGTTTCCTTCAATGGGGATGTGTCTCAATTGGTCCGAGATATAGTCTCCAGGTGGCAGGGGCTCATAGATCCGGTGGCTCCTATCGAATTGTACATGGTTTTCCCTCAGCCTGTTACGCCATCTGGACTTCAAGCTACATTTCATGTATTGGTTGTGCAGCACGCCACAGTCGACTTGCGGCCAGTTCTGACAACTGCAGATGTCAATGACATCCTTTCTCACAGGGCGTGTTGGATACCTGCGCAGCCACGAAAGGTAAATGTGCTCCATGCAGCTGGATATTATTCTCAGTGTTATGAACAGCAGACGACGTTTCAGTGTTCTGTTTGGCACTTGGGTTTTCAGCTTACGGACATGCTCCCCACTGCTGCCTTTAATGGACAAGGATTTCTTTTGGCTATTCGTCACACACCTGCATGGCCTGTTGTGCCTTTGTCAGGTACGGGCATAGCCGCGGGAGACACTGGGGGTACTTTGATCAGTACTGTTGGTACTGGGATTGCACATGCACCTACTCAGGAAGCGGCTTCTCCAACCGTGACTCCGGTTTCGACTCCAGATGACAATCATGATATGCATACTCTGAGCTCCGCTCCTCAGTTGTTGTGCTTAGATCACCTTGTGCCGCCAAGGCCATCCAAGGTTGATCCCCTTGTCAGCCGTGAGTTCTCTATTCCTGGGTTGGTCTCTCTCTCTGATCAGCTATGCAATCGGTCGTTGACTTTGTGCACTACCCTGCAGTTTCCGCCCTGGGTGCATGATATGCCTGCGTGTTGTCACAGCCTCTGCCCTCCGCCGAGTGGATCTTCGATTTTGTCATTGGAGTTGCATACATCTGGGGTTTGCATTTGGAGTCACTCGCTGGGTAAGCAAGTTGTTGCGTGGGCTTTTGTGGTCGTGGCGCAATCGACTTATGAATGTCCTCCATGCTCCTTCCTTGGGTTTGCTTCGGGACTTGTCGTGCCTGAGGATTCCGTTGGTTCTGATCCTTTGCAATCTGTCCCGATCAATCATTGTGGAGCGGAAATTATTGCCATATATCATGCCCTTATCTGGTTGTGTCAGAGCCCTGACTTTCATGTGGGAGTGTACACCAATTTGGTGTCCTCCTGTGCAGCGGCTCTGCAAGGTATGAGTGGTCAATCAGATTTTGGGGCTCTCCCATTTGTCCATGACTTTTTACGTCCGCTTTATGCAGCCGCTCAGCAGCTTGGACGTTTGAGACATTGCTGGCATGGTTCTGCTAGAGAGAATCCTTGGCATGATACAGCCATCTTTTTAGCCAAAATGGCTGCTAGAGGTTGTGGGCGAGCTGACATTGTGCATGGACTCACTTTTGAGTCCCTTGAACCTCTGCGTTGGATGTGGCTCTTTTGGAGCAGCGAGCTGCATGATGTGGGACCTCGATTTGATGTGGACACCCTCTTTCTACGTAAACCTGAGCCCAATGTGGGTGCAGATTTGGCCACTTGGCCTTGTGTCAACGATGCACCAGCACAGAACCTCCACATGTCTCTTGCTTTCGCCACATATAATGTCAACACGTTGGGTGGATGGAAACAAGCCAAGGGGCAGTCTGGTACCTGGGCTACCCGAGTTGAGATCCTTAAGCAGCAGGCTAATCACCTTTGTTTTCTCTCCCTTCAAGAGACCAGAGCTCGGCGCACACAAACATGGAATTCCCAGGGATGGATTCATTTTACAGCTGGCTCGTGTCGGGGGCAGGGTGGTTGTGAATTGTGGTTTAGTACCACTGTGCCATATGCTGCGATACAAGATCCTTCTGGTCACACCCGCCAGTTGAGATTCGAAGAAAAATGGTTTGTTGTCGTTGAAGCTACCCACCGCCTTTTGGCTGTCCGTTATGAGGCGCCGGATTTCCGAGCACTTTTCCTCTCCTTTCATGCACCGCATGAAGCTGCGGATCCCCATGATCAGTCCAAGTTTTGGGGTCTCATGTGTGATGTCGTGTCTCGGGTGCCCAATGTTCCTATTATTGCGGCAGGTGACGCCAATGCGCGTGTGGGCACGGTTACTTCACCGGCCATTGGGTCCTTCGCTTGTGAAGAACAGAATACCAATGGCAAACATCTGCATGACTTTTTGCTTCGCCATGCCATGTTTCTTCCGTCCACCTTTGACAGCACGCATTGGCTCACAGAGGAAACGTTTGCCACATGGCAGTCGTGCAGCACTGCTCACAGGCTGGACTATGTCCTTCTCCCTCAGAGTTGGCAGTCTGCTGTTATCCATATGGGCATTGATCTGCTTAGTCTTGAGGCTCGCGCTGAGGATCATTGGTCCCTCTCGTGTCGTCTCTCGCTTCCGTTGGAACACAATGCCTGGACTGTCTCTAATCAAGTCCCTGCTGTTGATCGTAGTATTCTTCGAACACCTGAGGGGCGTGCCGCAGCTACTGCACAATTGGATAGGCTTGTTCGTGATGGCCAATCAGTTTTATGGACTCAAAGTCCTGATGTTACTGCTGCTTGGCTTGAAGAGACCACCTGGTCTGTACTCCGGGACATCTGTCCACGAGGTCCTCGGAAGCAAAAGCCTTACTGGTTGAGTGATCGCACTTGGCAGTTTCTGTCATTCTCCAAGCAGTGTCGACGTCAGGTTTCTCGCAGCATTCGGCATGTCCGCGCTTCCTTCTTGCGAGCTATGTTTGCAGCTTGGACTTGTTATGCTCGTCCTCAGGTTCCTGCTGCGCTTCTCAAGTTTGAGGGTTGCATCGGCCGTCCATATGCCTCGTTTCTCAGTCGTTGCTTTCAAGCCTGGCGATGTGCTGTTCAATTGGATCTTCGTGCTCTTGTGCCACCTAGTCGTCGTTGGCAACATGTTCACCTTATGGTTCAGGCACGCATGGCGGCTCATGCTTCCACTACCCGAGCGTATCTGAAGAAATCACTCCGGTATGATGAAGCAGCCTTCTTGAAGTCCAATTTGCGACAAGAAGAGTTAGCCTTGACGCAGCCAGGCAAAGACATGTGGCAGATTCTTCGAAGACACCTTCCTAAATGGAAGCAACGCATTCGCAATCAGCCTGTGCGTTTCCTTGCCTCGCAGTCGGCGTTTACGGAGCACTTTGCCCGCATTGAGGATGCAGTGGTTGTCGAAATCAAGGATATTGCCAACATTGTGCAGGAAGCTAATTGCCGCACCTTGGAGACAGCCCAAACCATCGAGATTGGTATCCACGACTTACCTAGTATTTTCGAGCTAGAATCTGCCATTCGATCTATGGCTCTCGGTAAATCAGTGGCAGGCGGTCTTGTCCCTGAACTTGCCCGTGCCTCTCCAAGTGCCACGGCTAAGCTGCTCTACCCTGCGCTGCTGGATGCAGTCGCTTGGTACCAGGAACCATTCCGGTGGAAGGGCGGATATCTCCATCCATTGATTAAGAAGAAGAATGGCGGCCATGGTGTCGATAACCATCGTTCCATTTTGATAGCTGATCTGGTTCCGAGGCTTTTCCATCGAGTGGCTCGTGTTCGGATTATTAAGGAAGTTGCTCCAAATCTTGAAGAGCTGCAAATCGGTGGACTCAAGGCTATGACCGTTAGTTATGCCTCTATGTTGCTTAACCTGTGGCGTTCCAATGCACGACAGCAGAAGATGTCCCACGCTGTGATCTTTTTTGACATAGCGTCAGCATTCTACCAAGCGCAGAAATCTACGATCTGTCAAGATCAGCTTGGTTTGAATCGTGCTGCACTAGATGAAGAGGTTGCCGTTCTCCAATCCATGCAGCCTTCCGCTTTGGACGCCGTTGATGCCAATCCATCCTTGCAGGCATGGCTCCAGATGATTTTGGACAGTACCTGGAGCCAGGTCCGTACGGCATGTCCTAGGGCCACCAAACTTGGCATGCTTTCCAGAAAAGGGACACGCCCAGGCGATCCCACAGCCGATATAGCTTTCACTGTCCTCATGACCAAGATTCTCAGAGAGGTTCAGAAGGATATTCATGATTGTCTTACCTGGCATCGGTCCTCGGATGGTCAGTTTTGTCAAGCACCTCTGGTTTGGATCGACGATGTGGCAGTTTACCTTCAGGACCCGGAGCCTCTCAATTTGGTTGAGAAAGTTCGTCGAGTTGCCTCTTCAGTGCATGCCAGGTGCCAACAGGCTGGATTGTGTCTTAACATGAAGGCCGGCAAGACTGAAACTATCATTCGTTTTGATGGTCGAGGATCTCATGCGGCGCATCAGTACCTGCAAGGGTTGGATGGCAACATTCCTTTGGCATGTGGAAATGGTAAGTTGGCCTTGCGTGTTCAGACGCATTATGTTCATCTTGGCCAGCGGCAAACTGCTGCCATGAATATTCAGCATGAATTGGATCACCGATTTGGTGAGGCCAGTGAAGCATTGAAGGATTCCCAAGCATTGTTTCGCAATCCGTTTCTTGGTATTGAGACTAAGTGCATGCTTGCGGATTCCCTTGTTATGTCCAAGCTTCTTTTTGGTACTGAAACGTGGTTGGACATTAAAGACTCCCATGTTGCCAAAATGCAGTCCTTCCACAATCGGACTCTTAGACATGCCTTGAGGGTCCTCAACCGCAAAGATACCGCATGTGTTTCAGATGTGAGCCTCCGTTGCATGCACGGTGTCCCTCCCATGTCAGCTGTGCTCTCATCTCGGAGGCTGCGTTTCCTTCAGGCTGCTCTGCTCCATGGTCCGATCTTTTTGCAAACTTTGCTTCAGGATGTGGCCTACCCTGGCGCTGAGCACTACCGAGCATTACTGACTGAGGACTTTGCGTGGCTTCAATCGCATCAAGAACGTTTGCGCTACTTGCCACATCCACGGGAACATTGGTCCCATTGGATTCTGGCAGTGCGTACGCACAGCAAGTCTTGGAAGCAGATGTGTGTGTCCGCGGCTCGCAGTGAAGGTCGCCTTTCCCAATTACGTGCCATGCATTCGTTCTGCAAATCTCCTCAGGGGGCTTTGAGTTCTGCACCTCCTGATGTTGCTTTAGCAGATGATATGCCCTCTTCTCCTTTCCAATGTGAAGTGTGTGCCAAAACCTTCGAAGGAGCTAAAGCTTTAGCAGTCCATCGCAATACGGCACATCAGTTGGCAGCTGATGTCCGACGATATATGCCACACCCCACAGTGTGTGGATCATGTGGGAAGGATTATCACTCCACGCAAAAGCTGCGTCAGCATCTCCGTTATCCTGCAGGTCAGTGTTTGGCTCATCTCACAGCCATTTGGTGGCCGATGACCGAGGATCAGATCCGAGACCTGGAGACGGTTAAGAATATCACGACTGGTCATCGGGTTCCTGCACTTCGGCGCCAGGGTCCAGTCTTGCCAACATTAGACCAGTGGAGAGCGGCAGTTCCGGAGAAGGCTTTTCCTGGGTTTGGCTATGAGCCGGCAGATGAGCCAATTTCCAGTGAAGAAGTTGTTGATTGGATCACAAATAGGGTGGATGCCGCGGATGCAGCTTCGTGGATTATTCCATCTTCCTTTTTTCTTCGTCCCGGAGTCTTGTGTGATGCTGCTCTTGCCGTGTTTGACACATTGGAGGCCTGGGTTTCAGAAGATATGGCAGAGACGCTTGCTTGTAGCTTTGCCTCCCAAGGTGTGGAGGGTCTTCAGAACCGGGTACGTGTGACTACTCCATCCACCCCGACCCTCTTTCCGAAGGCAGGTGGTGCCTTGCAGCTCCTCTTTTTACATCCGGAAGGTTGGGATGCCTGTGTTCTTGACGCTGCTCTTCAACGGGTCCAGAACAACTACAATGTGGTCGTTAAGCCCACCTTTCTCGTTGTGAAACCATGTGTTGCCACTGCCTTGCGGGCGCTGGAACTGTGGATGTATCGCAATGACGTTCATGCGTATCATGGTGTTTTTGGATTTCTGCCTATGACATCATGGGACGAGCATGACAAGGGCCTTTCGGATCGCACTTTGCTTTTACCGTTTGGGCATCATTGCTTGTCTGAACGGCGGTATGCGCAGATCATGGCAGATAATGCTCTTTACCTGACATGGATGCATCTTTTGGCTGGCATTCGTGCGGTAGACATGCCCATTCTGCAAATCGGACCACGACTCCTTGGTGCTTTTCAGGATTGCTTTCGTATTTACTGTGAGGCACCTGTGATGTCCAATAGCCGGCATGTAGTCTGCGACTTACCTGAATTCAATTTCTATTATTCCTCGCTCCCAAGTTTGGCCGCTCGATCATGGCACCTGCCCTCCTTCGAGGCTTCTGTAAAGATTTGGAGGCAGGACTGTATTGGGGTTACCCCCTTTGCGGCATGTCTTGACAGCTTTTGTCAAGCTTGGTTTGCTCGAGGTTTTTCCTCTGCTTGAATTCAGTGGACACTCCTTGGCCGACCGGCTGGAGTCTTCACTTACGCCTGCTAGGTGCGAATCCGTTATGGTGTGCGCTCTCAAAGGCAAAAAAGGTGGTTCAAGCACCAACCAGCTATGGTAGAAAGATTAAGAACTAATAGGTGAATCCAAGAGCCAATCAAATACAGTAAACGAATAGGCTCATACCTTTAATAGGGTTGAGATATAACTAACAAATCTAGGAATTCCACAGCCAACAGGAGGTGGATCTGTATCAACCATGTTGGGTAAGTTGGTTTATCACTGCGGCTCAGCAATTCTAGCAGGGGATCGTAAGGTTATGGGCACTTATACGATCTGCTGTATCCATACATGATGGGCCCCAAACAACCATGTTTTCTCAAAACAGAAAAGAAATGGGTCACCAGACAATTTTGTGTATCCACGTGGCCTACCCAGGTACTCCTTGTGTGGAGAACAGAATGATTGGTGCAAGACATGCATACAGTTTTGCACCTATATTACTGTATACTGTATACTGTCTACTAGGTTGCAATCCATGATACTTATCCATAAGTCCATAATACTTATCCATAAGTCCATAATACTCAATTATCTATAATACTTGAATACTTATCCATAATACTTATCCATAATACCACAGTTTCCAAGGTCCTTAGGTGAGCGTTGCAAACAAAAAAAGGTGCAAATAGGTGTGTTTTCAGTGATTCACCATGCTCAACTCAGAGTTGTCCCATTTTCTATTGATGTTGGATGTTGGATGGATATATTCCGGCTAGGTGATTATGACCCGCTGCTGTTGTAACATTGCATGATAATTGGTATATGAGTAATCATCATCAAGCATCATTAGCCAGGCTGAACCATCACAAGAGCACCACTAGGCAACATTTCTAAGATGGACACTCTAGAAATCGGCTATCTTCTCCATTCATTGATTCAGTGTTCTGCCATGCAGCATTTCGTTCCTGCATGATTATTGCCTAGTGTTGTGTACTATAGTTTATTACAAAGTATACGCCATTCTGCACGAACAATAACCCTGGCGCTTCCGAAACTGCCATGAACCACTATTACATACCCTCGGGTAAACCAACCAGGCAAAGGAAAAACAATTTGTCTAACTTGTTTCCCACAGTTTCCTATTCTAACTGGCTTCCCAGGGTTTCCCATCAAACAATCGGATTTTCCTTACCAAAGGCTATCGGCAGCAGCCTCTGTTCACTCTCAGCCAGCGATAGGCAAAGACGAGGACAGGATCCTGGGAAGCGGCTCTGCCATCCGCACAGGTTTGGCGAGCCGTTTGGCTATGGGTCAAGCAGGTAACAAACCAATAATTAGGGATAATGACCAACAATAACAAGGAAAACAATGGTCAATGATGGGGGAACCAGGGGTACGGGGTTTTGACCCACTGCCGTTTATGATTTTCCGCGTTTGGTTGATGGTTGGATGATGGTTCATGGAAGATTGATTGCTGGTTGGCTTGTGTTATTGTCCCCTATGGCTAAACAAGGGTGACTATTCTTCAGGCAAACCCGTGAGAACATTCTAGTTGGGAAGTCGGGTGCTACGGGATATCTATTGATCAGTCGACGGATGTAGGGGTTGCAGGTGATCGTGGCATCGAAGGTACCCTGAGAAATGGCACCCAGGTCCTTCCTCAATCGCAGATGGCGTCGGTGACTCTTGCTCTGCGGGCGTTGAATTGTTTGTCACATAATGTCTAGCATTGCAAATAAATCACTCATCAAGTCCATCATCCACCACAGTTTGGAAGTAACTAGCATGATGTGACTAACATGAACTAACCATCAACCACCACCCACTAGTACTGACATGTACTAAGCACTATCACCATGGCCACCAAATGCTACCAGCACTATAACCATCACCCACCATTGCTACTAGGATGTGCACCCCCACTTAGCCAGTGCTTTCCAACCATGGGTTTTTAGGGCTTATACTCTACCTGGATGGCTTATACCCACTAACTTAGGTTTTTAGTGTTTTTGGGATATGATTGATTTACCATATAACCACTAAAAATATATTTTTAGCAAGGGATCTATAAGCCACCAAGTCCACCAAACATAGGGCGAAACTAACCATGGTGAACTAACCCTGGTCGCTGCTTATCCAGCTGACCCACCTCCATCGATCGATCGCGCCTCCAGGATCTTCCAACGGAGCAGGTGGTGATTTTCGTTCGCCATGCGGAGAGCCGGTGGAACCGCGCGCAGGTGCGGTGCCATCAGCGTTGGACCCCGGGTGTTAAGGGATGGATAGGTTTGTGAATGGTGGTTGATGGTTAACAATGGTGGTTCACAATGCTGAGTATACATGGCTATGGGTCAATATTAACCAGCAATAATGGGGGATAATAACCAACCATTTTATAGGGAAAACAATGCTTAATGATAGGGGAACCAGGGGTACAGGGTTTTGACCCACAGCCATGTGAGTATAGGTGATGGTTAGTTGTAAACCAATGAGTGTAGATGATCATGGAGTGTATAAATGACAATAGATGAGTATAGATGATTGTGATTGATTATATGATGGTGACTTGTTGATTGATGGTGAATGGATGGGTTGATGAATTGTGGTTGGTCGTGGTTGCTGGCTGTTGGGAGGGAGCGAGGCCAAGAGCTAGGGGTACTAGCCCTTTAAAGGGCAGTATTGAAGGGGAAGCGATCTGGAGCTACCAGGAGGATTCGAATCAATTGCTAGGGTAACTAAATTACAAACCCTCATCCATCATCAGATGTGCAGCCATCATTGCACAGTGTGAATCGCTCTCAAGCAATTTAACCTACTATCAGTCAGTGATATGATCACATGCTGGTCTATTTACTAAAAGATACTTGGCAACAGCATGCTAAAGCCATAAACAGTTTCATAAATGTTGCGAGTTTGGGAAGTTGTGTTTTGACCCCCCAAATTCTCATGGCCTCGCCATTCAAACAAACCTGCTGGTCTCGCCACAGGCTTCCCTGTCACCACTCGGCATGATGTGGGAGAATGTAACTCGGCGGCGGTTGAGGACAGGGCTCATACCCCCGATTTGATCGCAGCACATGGCTATGGGTCAAGCAGTTAACCAACCAATAATGGGGGATAATGACCAACAAACTATAGGGAAAACAATGGTTAATGATAGGGGAAGCAGGGGTACGGGGTTTTGACCCACAGCCACATGACAATAATTGAACATTTCTCTACCATCATTAGAAGTTGGCGTGCTACAACGACCATAATTGACCATTATCCGCCATTGTTGGCAGCCGCTAATGTGAACCAAAATTATTTTTTTCAGTGAGCCCAACAAAAATTGAGTGCCACAAAACAAATGGTTGTTATAAATAGCTCAAGTCAAAGAATAACCAGTCTGTTTCATCATGAACCCATTCATAGCTGCAGTTGTCAACCAACTATTGGTGGATGAAATAACTTATCTACCAACTACTGGCAGGTATACTGCAACCAACTATTGCACTTATCAACTGTCTATTAACCAGATATGAATGAATGATTGGTAGATACCAACGATGTAAGCAAGTATGAACCAACTCTGAGATGAATGCCTAAATGACATGACGCTTCCCTCTTGAGCCGGCCTTTTTCCTATGACTGCCGCCTTGTTACCATGGGGTACTTGGCGTGCTTTTGGTGAACTATTTTTTCTAAGCGGCAACGGGACGTCCTGAACGACGCAGGACAGAACGCGGTAACCAGGGTGCCCGTGGAGCCCCATGGACCCGAAGAGCCAGCAAGGGGGCATTTTGTCCCAGTCATAGCTGTCTCAGAGATACGCCTAAGCCATTGCGCCCCGACGTGGGTCTCGAAGAGACGAATGGTACACTACGCGGGACTTGAAAAAGGAAGCCGCGATGATGCGCGTGAAGGCGCGACCAAGCTGATGGATGATGATGGTGAAATTGTGGCTGAACAGTTGATCTACACTGGTGTTGTTCAACACCCTTTTGGCCGCGTGCCTCTTTTGCAGCGCCGAAGCGCGCCTCTCGGCAAGGTTTTTCTTGTGACTGTGTGTTATAACGTGATGGTCCTCAGGACCCGCTCTGTTTGTGCGCAGTCGGAAGACGTTGAGAGAAACGCCCTGGGGGCTACGTGCTCTTCTTCAGACTCCCCAATGGAGCTGGGTGTCGCTTTTGGGATTACGTCTACCGAAGCGGCAGCTAAGCCGCATTGCGGTTTCCCTGTGTAGGGATTCGCTGTGTAGCGAGGCTTCCGCCTCAGGCGGTTGGAACCGATCAACCAACTCTGTTCGTGGCTACATACAAATAGACTGTCATTAATGATAGTCTGTCAACGGATATCATGGATGATATTACCGTTTCGATTCACAAGCTGGGATGAAGCAACGAGCAACCAACTATTCTACTATCATTGATATTTACCAATATTCATATTGGATACTCTCTGGCTAATTTGGCTGCGTGGAAAGTCCACCAGGCAGCTGGAGTTTCCTTGTAGAAAATGGCAAGTTTGAACTTTCAGGTTAGTTTCACAAAGGGTACAGCCTTCCCCGAGTAGATAGAATATCCCCAATGTTCAATCTCTAACCATTTAACCATTGGGGATGGTCCAAGTTGATATTCTATCTATTCCAGAATAGCTTTGCGTCGCGTTTTGTTTTTGAACATGGTTGCTTGTATCATGTCCACATGATTCTACAATCATCATGGTAATATCGGGTTGTTCAAAATGGTGTATGACCTTTCTAAAGTCAGTAGTCAGCTACTTGTAGTAATCATCTATTGTATTACCGTTGATATCCCCCAACCGAGGAGAATCAATCATCATGAATCACTATCAAGCACGGTTGGCCATCATCCCATTCCACCAATCATATGGCCATGGGCCAAAACCCTGTGCCACTGGATCCCCAATTATTAACCATTGTTTTTCCCATAGTTTTGTTGGTGATTGTCCCCCATTAGTTGGTTGATTAACGCCTCAACCCATAGCCATATACTTGGTATATCTCCCCTATAATTGTTTTCATCCCTGATTATTACCCGCACAAGACAGCCACAGCCCTCGAAGGATTGATACTTACCCACAGCCATATTGTTTCAGAAACCTCCGTATTAACAAGCTGTTTAGCCATTACTATCCATCATTACTGATGATCAATTCTGTTATTAGCGATTATTATTTAGCCATTATTAATTATTATCCTCCATTATTTGACCATTGCTCAACCATCATCAGCTCGCCATCTCCAACCAAAAATCCCACATGGTGAATCCAAGCATCGACCGTGGCTTGCGCCAAGGACCACGGCCTCTCAGAGGAGCTCCCAAATGGCGCGAGCGGAACCCAAAAAATCACCGGACTGTCAACAGCTGGGTTTGGCTGCCATAGTGGGTATATCATGTTTGATGGTTCAAGGAAAATAACTAGTTGATCGTTTCTATTTTCTAGGGCTACTGTTTCTAGAGTCTCGGAAAATTAGTGCTGGATGGTTGATGGTTAATAGTGATTTAGTAATAGTTAGAAATGGTGCCTAATGGTGGTTAGTAATAGTGGTTAGTAATAGTTTATAGTGCTAGATGGTTAGTTAATATATATATATATATCATGGTTAGTGCTGGATGGTTGATAGTTCATAGTGGCTAATGGTTGCTGGTGGTTTGTAAAGTATCATTCAATTTGCCGACTGATCAGGGGTCGTCCATAGCCCTGGTGATACGCACTGAACCATGATGTGAATTCATTAATATCATCATCATCATCATCATCATCATCATCATCATCATCATCATCATCATCATCATCATCACCATCATCATCGTCATCATCATCATCATGATCATGATCATGATCATGATCATCATCATCATCATCATCATCATCCGTCTTCGTCGTCGTCGTCGTCGTCGTCGTCGTCGTCGTCCTCGTCCTCGTCCTCGTCCTCGTCCTCGTCCTCGTCATGGCTTCTTCTGTGCAATTAGCCACATTTTATATCACCGCATACATCAGCAAGGTGCAACCTCACTTGCTAAGTTTGTGGACGCTCTTGGAGCAAGGACACAGTCGTTTGCAAGAAGAACTTGCTCGCCGCGCGCCTACAAGCAGACGCGCCTTTGTCAGAGAAATACATTGCAAAGCGCGTGCTGCTTCGCATGATGTCAGCTGCCCAACGTCGTGTGCACAAGTCGATGCCTGAGATGTGCCACTATCTTTTGGGCTTTCCAGAAGCGTACTGCAGCCACCACCGTCCTGGCAAAACGACCACGCCGCTGCTTCATCGAGGGCAGCTGTCGCTGCAGCTGTGCTTCTCGTTTGGCACGCCGGCGCAAGTGCTTGCAATTGGGATGTTTGAGTCCTGAGACGGAACGAGCATATCACGGAAGCAGTCGGATGGTGTCGAAGGGACATTAGGGTATTTCGTATAAAAACCACGGAAACGGGGGAGTATCCGGCACCTCTGAACACGTTGGCTTATGGTTGCACAATAGATTCAATGGTGGAAATTCAACGGAGAGCAAACATCCCTGCATAGGCGCAAAACCACCAGAAAAAATTGCGGCTTCGTGTCATGAACACACGGACAGCTAAACCATGCTGGTCAATAAACAGTTGAAACATGGAAACAACGATGGTGTTGATGTGGATCATGATGTTCAGGTTTTATGGGACCCATTGCAAAAATTGTCAAACTGTGTTTGAAACCATGTGCCCTCTGGTAAACTAACCTGGCATATCCACCATGTATTGGTGTTTTCCCAGGGTTTCACTATAAAATATTGGCAAATCATGGCAAATCCAATGCCAGGTTAGGGACTACCGGAGAATATTTGCCATAAATTGATCCAGTGCCATGGTGGTGCCAACATACGCCCCTTGGGTTCACCAAGTCCCTCCCATGTCCACGGTGGGGTCTCGCAGGACGGAAGGTTTCAAGCAGAGACCTTGCGGAGCAAACTCCAAGATGCCAAGGCGCAGCTCTTGGCAGCAAACGCTTGGCACTGGTAATGGCTACCCAGGATGAAGCGAGCCACCCCTGGTTGATGATCACCTCGGGGGTATCCCCCAAGTTCGCCGACTGGTTTTCCATTAAGCCATGGTAACCCCCCTAGTGATCATCAACCAGGGGTTTAGCTTCATCCTGGGTAGCCATTAGTGACTGTTTAGTGATGGTTGTGAATAGATTTAGGCCTATGATGATTAGCCGTTAAAAGCCTTGGACGTGCCGGCCAGCAGCATTTGAACGTTTGCTAGTGATGGTTAATGATGATGGTTTCCAAGTTCGTGAAAACCGGTTCCTAATGGCCAATAAGCTGGTAAGAGAGGGTCAATCAATATAATTAATGATGGCTAACTTAATGGTCATGCAAGACCAACCGCCAAAATCAATAAATGACAGCGACAGCCACCAAGTGTTGTCATAGTACTAGTGCTATCCACAAAGGATGTTGATGTCATGGCAACACATCTCTGGGATGGTTCCATTGCACTAGTTGCAACATGGCCATGGTTGAAACTTCAACAACTGATGGTTTCAAGTTTCCTGGCACCCCCAGCCAAATCCACAGACTGTATATAACAAACGTTGAACATTTACCACCACACCATATTGATTAGTCACGTGTAGTATGAACTTTTCTTGATCGTTGACTCCCATCAAACATCTTTAAAGATCCGAAAAATGATTCGCTGTACATGACTCGAAACATTCTTTGAAGAATAAATCGCCATGCAGCAGGTGATGCATCAACCATTTTTAACACGCCAACATATTTTCGGCTAAACCCTGAACTTGCCAGCACCAGGCCTTGCAAGTGGATCAGTCGCATCCAGAAGCAGAGGCAGTTGCAACTACTGGTGGGATCAAAGATGGCTTAACCAACAAGGTTTACAATCAAGTAGCCAGCACCAATGATTGACCATGGTTTAGAATGTTTTGCTGTTGAAATATATTTTGCGGACATGCTTGGTTGCCGACTTGGACGATTTGGACGAGGATCAACAGTTGGCACTTGCCCTACTGCAGATGCGGACGCAATTAGTTGGTACAGCCCTTCGTTGTTGATTTTGAATCTATTCATGGACAGGCCAGGTGACAGCAAGAGTGGGACAAATTCGCAAAACAACAATCACAACATTTTCGCCCAAATCCCTGCCCAAATTGAGAATTAGAAATCTCCGCGCGTTACGCGCTAGCGTTTCGCAAACAGGGTGACCAGGGATCATCGCGAAGAGCGGCGACAAAAAGCTGAAACGGAATACACCTCCAATAGTTAGTATTGATCGTGATAAGCACTACTGTTGGAATGTTTTTGACTGCAATCCCAGTATGTTAACCATGTCCATCAGCTGAGCGAAGATGTGGACATTCAGCCTTTTTTGGTTGACTTGTGTGGCATTTGCGAGCCTTTGTGGAGCAATCGCACATATCAAAATCAACACATTTTCAGACATGTTGCTGTACATCTTGGCATTTGAACAATTGAATTTAGTAGTGTGCAAAAATCAGGAAGAAATCCGTCAGCACCAGCATGGATGAAACATGGTGAAAACCTGTGAAAACCACGAAAAAAATAAACCACCTTCACCTCACTTGATTCCTGTAGTTGGTCAGACCTGCGTATGCCTCAACATCTTCAATTTTCGGGGAACCAAGAGAAGCAGAAAGAAGTAGCTTGGTATCCCAAAGAATGGTTGTTGCTTCATAAGAGTCGCCAATGTTTGTTGAAACATGTGGAAAAAGACTCATGAGAACAATTGACTGTGGGTCAAAACCATGTACCCCTGGTTCTCCATCATTAACCATTGTTTTCCCACTATCATTGTTGGTTATTATCCCCCATTACTGTGAGTGAGTTAATATTGACCCACAGCCAATTGTCTAGGACGTGTTCATAACACAATTTGGGGATCAGCCACTACGAAGCCATGCCAAATCACACCCAACTGTTCAACATCATTTGCTATTCCCGCTGAGCAGTGGCAAGAACGGCAAACACTATGAAGTAACAAGAGCGGGCATCACTTGATTTGCCTATATCAAGTGCAACTGCAGAAACTACCAGTTACAATAAATTCCACATTCAACTAGCCTGTTGGATGGGTTCGGAAACCAGCAAATTCGACTGGGGACATGGTATTATGACGAGTATTCCAAAAGCAAAGAAACAGGTATTACGGTATGACAATATGACCCATGCTTAATGGAACCCTGGTTGATTAAAGCTTTGGTTTCCCATTGAAATGGTACCCCCCAATAAATACACTCAGGATCACCCAGGGTCATAAATCCAGGGTTGACATTATGACCCATGCCGCGGTATAGCACGGTGTTTCCCAAAATTTGATCGACAGGGCTAATGATCAACCATGAATTAACCCTCGGTTTAGCGGTTTGCATGTTGTCTCCCAAAAAATGTGATCTTACTTTTGCTCAGGATGCGAAAATCGTCGTCATCATCATCATCATCATCATCATCATCATCATCATCATCATCATCATCATCATCATCGTCATCGTCATCGTCATCGTCATTGTCATCGTCATCGTCATCGTCATCATCACAATCTTCACCGACGATCCTCATCAACAATGGCGTTACATTCCCATGACCATGCGCATGCTTCATTACTTTGGCCACATCAAACCTACCCCACAAATATCGTCATTGACGATGATCAACGATCACCCAAACAGAAGTAATTAATTATATATCAGTTAAGCTCAATCGCTGATTCACTAAGGGGCAACCATAATCAACCATCAAAGAACCATGAATTTAGCACTACCCATCAGCAACCATCATTACTCATTAAGCAGTAGCCGTTGTTTAAACCCTAGTCATTGATTTGTCAACCCCTAAGTTACTTGTGACCATCGAGTTCAGTATTGCTTCACCGTCAGCGGATCCACACGACTCGCGGCACACGCAGGCGCAGTGGCTCTCGAAGCTCTTAAGTTCCTTTGATCATCAGTTGCCGCCCAGGGAGCGAGGTGGCCGCCAGGAACGAAGCCGGGTGAGTCAATCAAGCACAAGTCTAACTGGTGGTTTCAAACATTTTTTATTTTCCCTATAGTGATTATTAACAATTGGTTGGTTGGCTAATATTCCCGAATGCGTAGCACGGGTTCTCGTTTCATAGTGGGGGTCTGGGGGTGGAGACGTGTTCGCTCGACGTTG
>VSDK01029535.1:9874-54229 GCA_009767595.1 Symbiodinium kawagutii | reverse complement strand
CCAAGAGTGTCCCACCAAGAGTGTCTCACCAAGTGTTTCCCACCAAGAGTGTCTCACCAAGAGTGTCTCACCAAGAGTGTCTCGCCAAAAGTGTCTTACAAAGAGTGTCTCACCAAGAGTGTCCCACCGAGAGTGTCTCGCCAAGAGTGTCCCACCAAGAGTGTCTCACCAAGTGTGTTCCACCAAGAGTGTCTCACCAAGAGTTTCTTACCAAGAGAATTCGACCAAGAGTGTGAGCATTCGGGTTCGTGGGCTTCATCTTGTTTTTCATAGGGGTTGAAACCAACAACCAGTAAGTCGTTGGTGGTTTTATTCTCTATGTTCAGTAGTATTTAGGGATGGTTGGTTGACGAACTACTATTCTTGGCATGGGTTTTACCAACCAAGAGCCGTGGCTTAATCAAAAACATTTGAACTCTTAAAACAATCCGCCGGATTGATTGTTTGGGATTCTACGGTGATTCACAGGTTTTCTACTAAACCCCGTGTGGGAAAGGACGCCACATAAATCGGATAGGGATACTTTGCTCATGGCTCACAGGATGCTGTGGCGTGACCCCCTGTCCAGCTCAGCTTTTGGGGATCGAATCAACTGGAGAATACCGTCGACCAGGGGCTGGAAAACGTCATGGCAGCATGACTCACCCGTATTGCCGTCGTGAGGTTCCATCGCTACCGTATTGGATTTACGATGGCGGGTCATTTTGATGGTGGATTGGTTCGCCACTCGTCGTAGAAACATGATCATCCATTATTATCAATTCAACTTCCACCAATTATTATACATCAGGGATTTGATCATTATTGTTCTCACGCATCGGCCAACCAGTACCATTTTTGGTGTTACTCAGTTATCAACGGTACTCGTAAGTGTATAGCCACGTTTATCATCCTTCGGCAAAGTAAGTTGGAAGTGGAAAATCCACCCACTTCGTAGCTGGTTTACTTGTGCCAATTTTTACTTTCAGGTCAAATTGTCAAAGGATAACCATAAACCATCACCATAAACCACCATAAACAACCATAGTAAACCATAACCATAGCCTATAGCCAAAAACCATGACCATAAACAATGACAAACCATGACTATGAACCACCACCATCAACCACCATCATCAACCACCATCATCAACCATCCCAGCCTCGGGCAACCATGAGTTTTCGCTCAGGCCCTGACGTGGTGTACACTTCGTTCGGGGACTCAATTCGGTCAGTGAGCGATGGAGAGCGCAGGACTGCGGTGGTAAAACGCTGAAGGGAACAGCAGCAGGATTTTTTTTAGAGATCTAATATACATGTATATGGTGGTTTCTCACAATAGGGGTCCCTAAAAATGGTGGATTCATTACTATAAATGACTAACAATGGATGATTTGGGGGTACCCCTATTTTGAGAAACACCCATATATGGTGGTTTCCATTGTTTCGGATTTTTGGCATGGCTGCCTGATCAACTGTATTTGGGGATCGGTTTTCAGCACCAAGCCTTTATCCGTATCTCTATATGTCTATCTAAATATCTATCTATCTATTTGTTTGTCTGTCTATCTATCTATCTATCTACCTGTTTTTTTAGAGATCACACACACACCCACATGCTATGCTTGCATTTTTACATTTGGACAAGCATACACATGGAAAATCTTCAACATGATATAACCTACATATATAATATGTGACTAAGATCTTCGATCAAAGATTCCTTCGGCGGATACCAAGGGGGACAAAAAACACTGTTAAGGACTTGTTTTTCACGCGGCGCGGCATCAACTAGTCAGTAGCTTGTGGCTTTGAATTTGTATGGTTTATCAAACATTGGGCTGGGATGATTACCCTTCGGGAAACTAATAGTTAGATGTGGACAACAACCGTCATTAGTGAACATCATCTGGATAGGGGCGGCTCTCCACATTAAAGTGGTAGTTTCACCCAGGGCAAATTAAATAACAGAAAGTGTTTGGTTGCGCTTAGACCACCGATCAGTGAAGCGTTGGTGTGATTTTATGGGGCGCTGATTTCTTTGTTCAAAACCAACAAATTAATCGCAGGGCCACACTTTGGACCAAGGTCACATGCTTGACTGAAACGAAAATGCCCCCGGGCCACACTTTGGACCAAGGTCACATGCTTGACTGAAAAGAAAATGCCCCCAAGCATTACTTTGACGTACAATGATCCGCAATGATTGCTCGTTGTTGACCGTCAACGAACCATTAATCCACCAAGAATTGATTCGCAATATCACCAACAAACGTGAAATTAGGGAACCCCAAAGGCACTTAGACATTGAAATCAGTGCACCTAGCTTGTCACTCACAGGTTTAAATTGTGACTTTTTGGTGGGGTGCATGAACCGGTGAACCACAGCTTGGTTTGTAACAATCTGGTATCTACCACTTATAGACATGTTTGTTCTGCACTGATGTCATGGTGGTTTATTCAAATCTCCGTCCTCACATGGCTGTTTCTCAAAATAAGGGTACCCCCAAATCATCCAATAGTAGAACCACTCACAGCAATAAACCAACCATAACGGCTGGGTTCCCAAACTGGCTTAAGCAACCCCCATCTTGGCGCAGGGACGGACCCCAGCCCGCTGCAGCTGTGGCTTGCCCAGGCCCTTCACCCGTGCCTTGCAAACTGCGTGCATTGCTTTGCAGGCGTCACGGCTGTGACAAGGTGTGCTTTATTGATGGTGTTTGGATGCTATTGACCGAGCCCCCATGTCGACTGGCTCCACCTTGCCAACATCGATGGCCATCAAAGCATCATACCATTCACATCCATGGTCATCACTATGAAAAAACATCAACTAACCATCAATCAAAATATGGTGGTTTCTCAAAATAAGGGACCCCAAAAATGGTTGGTTGATTACTATAAATAACTATTAATGGATGACTTATGGGTACCCTTTTTTTGAGAAACACCCATATGGGTGTTTCTTACAGGATCCCCCTGTAATCACGCAGTTTATTAACCATGTTCAAATAAACCATCCATAATTTTGGGTCACCTGAATTTTGAGAAACGCCGATATGCTTTTGTTCAAGAATGATGCATGGTGCACCCCAAAGTCACTCGTAGTTTCCCTCTTAAAATAATGCCTATCAAAATAATGCCTATCGATATATCCATGATCAACCACAAATGAGCCATCATCGAAGCATCACCAAACCCCATTCAAAAAACCCACCATCAGAAGCCATAAACCAACCATTAACCATCCATCAACCACCATTATCCATTTAACCATCTTAAGTACCATGACCAACCATACTTAACAATCCATATCATCATGATCTTATTAAAGCACCTATCAACCAAACCATCAACCATCCATGGTACCATCAACCAAACCATCAACCATCCATGGTGCCATCAACCAAACCACCCGTCACGTTGGGGATGGTTTGAAGATGCATATTTTTAGAGATACCTGAAATTGACCTGCACCCAGAAGTGTTGCTCCTGGATATTTATCATCCCCTGTGACTAAACATTATCAACCATAATCCATCAGCGCTGACCATCTAATCAACACCAGCCGCTTAACTGACCATCAAATTAACATCATTGATGAAGTAAGTAGCCCTCATCAACCAGCACTTGGGCTTACTAGCCAACATTGATCCACATAACAAATGGTATGTCCCCCTGACTGTTGGTGGTGATCCTCCATTCTTAACCACTATCAACCAACATTCACCACCATGAATCACCATGATTCACCATCATAAAGCAATATTTTTTTTGCTGCTGGTGCGCCGCATTGGCACTGTGGGAGGCGGTCACGTAGCTGCTCCGAGACAATCGGTTATCTAGGTGTGTTTCGTGTTTTTTGGCCAAAATGATAGCTCATGCTGCCAATAAACCACTATTTGTTTATGCGGATTTCCCAGTGTTCTTTATTCTTGTTCTTGAACCCTGGTATTGACCATGATTGTGGGCGAGTATTGAAGATTATCCGTTGGTTATCAATCGATATAATGTGGTCATTTACCATCGCTATCAACCGATAGATACATCACCAGAAAACCAAGCCCATTCACCCGGGAGCTACAATTAGAGAACCAAACCGCTGAGAAAGCCTCACATGTGTTTCTTGGATGTGCACATGGGCTTGTAACTTAGATGTGACCATGGTAAGTACCGCTATACCGTAAGTTATATATGGTGGTTTCTCAAAATAGGGTACCCTAAAAATGGCTGGTTTATTACTATAAATGACTATTAGTGGATGATTTGGGGGTACCCCTATGCCTTGAGAAACCGCCATATAACCCCTCTAAGCGCATGGTAAATGTGACCAGTAGCGGGGGGTGCACATCAAAGTTCCGTTGGGCGCATCTCCCAGCAAAGTAATGAAGACTTCCCCGGCGCCGCGCGCCGCGGCATTGGCCCATAGGTATCAGATCAAAGCCGTCAGGTTGGGATGTTCGCACCTGGCCATGGGTCAAGCAGTTAATCAACCAATTTCATGGTGGTTATTACCCAGCCAACTATAAGGAAAACAATGGTTAATGATAGGGGAACCAGGGGGACTAAGGGTTTTGACCCACACCCACCTGATGAGGGATCGAGCCCAAGTTGAAGTGAACACCCCAGCACCTGCTGACCATTCACTGGGCGTTTGCTTGGTAGGATAGGTTTGGACTGACCATCATGGCCTTCTATAACAAGAGCGAAGGGAGAACACATGGGTTCATCCGAGCAGGTCATGCTCCTCCAGTTCGAAGTGTTGATTGTCTCTTCGTGTTTTCTTTATTTGTTGTAGTTGTTGCTGTTCGTTTTTGTTTTCTGTGATTCACATCGCTATCTGAACGATCTTTACTCAGCGTTACCCAATCGTCATGAACCAAGGTTTTACATCGCGACAAGACTTGCTGGCCATGTGTTTGTTCATCATTTCTTACTACAAACATTCGTTAAGTGGCTGTCGGTCAAAACCCTTAGTCCCCCTGGTTCCCTATCATTAACCATTGTTTTCCCTATAGTTTGTTGCTTATTATCCACCATTATTGGTTGCTCAACTGCTTGACCCATAGCCAAGTTACACGAATGAGACACAGCCAGGGGGCCCAAAGTTTCGAGCATCGGTGCCGTGAAGCCGCCAGGATATCCTCCCCAAGTCCCACTTGGTGGTCATGCGCGAGGTGTGGTTGCTTGGGATGTTATCGATGATGGACCTTAGATCTGATGAAAATGGGCCAAGCCATAGGGTAACCAAGGGGTCCCACCCAAAAAATGATCATTCTATAAATGGAAACCATGGGTTTGGGGGTACCACTATGGCTTGGCACATATTCATATTGTGTTAGTTTCGTTGTTGACATATGGGATTTCTCAATTCTGGGCCCCTTAGTTGACATATGGGGGTTCCTCAAGTCATAGGGGAACGCGAAAAAGGTCGGTTTGTTATTAAGAATGACTATTCATGCATGATTTGTGGGTACCTCTATTTTGAGAAACATCCATATTGTTCAGTGTTTGACCTTACCTGTGGCACATATCCAACCGCAACCAGAAGCAACCACTTCTTTGAGTGTTGAGTTTTGTAGCCATTCTTCATTAACTGTTGTTCAGGAACTGTTCACCGTCATAACGAGCCTGATCATTTGAAAACTATCCAGCAACCAATCATTCACCAACTGTTCACTACAGGGTAAGCCGCCAGCAGACCATGAACAGTGTACCGTTTGCCATGGTTGATTATTGTCCATTACATACCATTGTTAACCATAAGTCAATTTTCATGAACCACTACTTCTAAGCAATATTCACAATTAAGTATTCACGAGCTATTCACCAACACGAGTACATCAATTCTCAAAAAGAATCACTTCTGACTAATTCCGTTGCTTTTGGTTGGTGAATTATCCATTGTTGATCTAACCAATTGGACTACAAACCATCGATTTCTATCGACATATTGGAACGTAATTCTTACTTATATTGTTTAACCAGCGAGTTCCTTTATCATCAACCATTAGCCATGCCCATTTTGGACCATAAACACTTAATCAAACATTGATCGACCTATTGTTGAATGAAACCAACCAAGCAGCAAGAATATTTAAAGCCCGCCATGGTTGAAAACCAAACAACCGTTGTTAATCAGTTATGGTTCGACATTGAGCATGTTACCCTTACCAGCCATTACTAATAACAAATGACCATGCTTATGCATCACTCTTAGTAATTATGAATATCTGAGCAAAGATTTAGTTAAACAGCTTGAAATGTCTTAAGAGATTAATGATTTCCATGATTCACTATGAAGTGATTTCAAACCAATGTGATTCACCATGTTTCTTCGTGACAATGATTGACAATGATTAAGCATGATGATTATTCACCATTCTTATAGTCAAAAACATCCCGCCGGACCGGAATCCGCGCTGGTAAAATACCCATTTTCTCTGAAAACGTCGTTTTCGCCTCAGCGAAACCAGCATTGGGCGTCATGAAAAACCTCTAAAAAATGACGTCGTTTTTTAGAGGTTTTTTGAACAAATCGTTGTTTTCCCAAAGAAAAATGCATATTTGCCATGAAAGAAGTCGGCACTTGAAGCAGCTCTTTTTTTAGGCTCGCTGCAACGCGCGCACAGTCTCCTTGGCCAGGTTTTTGCAGCAGTGGATGTATCGCCACTGCCACACTTTACAGTAGAGCAGCAAGTCCTTGTGCTTTGCATGCAAGGACTTTGGAACATACTTCTTGCAAGATGACCACGCAGCATCAATCGTGCCAGTATGGCGCAAGATAGTGCTGCGATTGCGTGTCACCTTCTTCACAAACTCACCTTTGTGATGAGCCACGGGGGAGTGCAAGATATTCAAATTCTTTGTGAAGCGGATGTAACACTTTGCGCCATCGTGCACAAAGTACCACGAACGTCAACATGCCCCCAGCCCCCCCAACCCACAAACACCCGTGCGTGACGTAGCATCAACATCGTGCACAACGTACCACGACCGTAAACATGCCCTCAGCCCCCCCAACCCACACCCACCCGTGCGTGACGTAGCATCAACATCGTGCACAACGTACCACGAACGTCAACATGCCCCCAGCCCCCCCAACCCCCACCCACCCGTGCATGACGTAGCATCAACATCGTGCACAACGTACCACGAACGTCAACATGCCCCCAGCCCCCCCAACCCCCACCCACCCGTGCATGACGTAGCATCAACATCGTGCACAACGTACCACGAACGTCAACATGCCCCCAGCCCCCCCAACCCCCACCCACCCGTGCATGACGTAGCATCAACATCGTGCACAACGTACCACGAACGTCAACATGCCCCCAGCCCCCCCAACCCACACCCACCCGTGCGTCACGTAGCATCAACCTGACATACGTAGTTGTTGCCGACATGCAAAAATGGACGTTTCGTCAGCGCGGTTTTCGGTCCGTAGGCAAAAACATGATGACTCACCATGATTCACCACAATGTTTCTTAGTGATTCACCATGATTTTCACCACGTTTCACCATGTTTCACCAGCAATATCACCATCATTTTCACCATGATTTTCATGATGATTCACCATGATTTTCACTATTCCCCATGCTTCACCCTGATTTCGCATGCCTGTCCCGCCGCACGGCGAGCGGCTCCTGGTGACCCTTCCGCGAGGCTCGCGAGCACAAGCGCCTGGGCGGCGCCGACTCGACGGGGGTGGCCTGTGGAGAGGACGTGGCCGGGGTGGCCAGCGTGGTATGGCGGCCATGGGTTAGAAGCAATGATAAGCAAGGCATGTGGTGGGTTTTATAGAGGTTTTATAGGGGGTTTATAGCAGTTCTATAGGGGTTGTATAGGGCTTTAATGGGATTAATAGTGGTTATATAGTGGTTTATAGGGGTTTTAAAGGGGATCAGCAAGCAACAGTGATTGATATAGTGGTTATATAGTGCTTATAGTGGTTATAATGGTTGATATAAAGGACGATAATTGGGTGACCCCTATTCTGAGACCCATGTGGTTACTTGTGGATAGGAATGGATAACCGTGGTTATAAGTTTTAATGATCAATGCTGGATGAGATAAAGTCAATGATGAATAGTAGTGGTTAATAGTGATTACTGACTATCAACCGTTGGTTAGGTAATCCATACTTTTAATTATTAATGGTTTGTAATGGAGAAATAAGAAGACAATGACCTATGTTTACTAATGATTGGAAATAATGGCTCTTCCGAAGATTTTGGTTGGTTATGATAACAGTAATTAGTGGTTATTTCATGCAAACAAATGGTTAGTATAGCCATTATTTTCATGGTTAGGAAAGGTCCGAAAGGTTGATAATAATGGCTAATACTGTAGAGCTTATAATCGAAAATTGTTTATAGCCATGTAGACTATAGTGACCAATAGTTAACGGTCCATCATGGATAGTATTAATGGCTGTGCATGATGGTTGATGGCGGTAGTGGTTAATAATGGTTGGTAATAGTTGAGACCCTGTGGTCAATTCGCTGCTGAATGTAGTTCATGGATAATGACCAATGATAATCGGGATGCCAACTAACCATTAATAATGGCCAGCTCTGGTCTATGGCTGGTATTAGAGGAGATAAACCAACAAGAATAGGGGATGTACCAACTACTAACTACTGATAGATGAGATAAACCAACTGCTTATTCTCATAGGAAATGATCTGTTCAAAGCTGATTTCCATAAGAATAGGGAATATACCAACTGCTTAAACCAACCATCCAGACAAGTTGCTAGATGAACATTCCAACAGCTGGACTAGTTTGGTCATAGCTTTGGAATCTGGACATCCCGGGGTACATGGGACCCACAGCCATATCAAGCATGGATGAACTGACCAGCTGATGATTGATATGGGTAGAATGATCTAATCGTGGGTCCATACTTACTTCATATGTAATGGTTGACAACCGTTTGTAAATATGTGGTAGAAGATTTGGATTTACCGCAATGTGTAGCAAGATGGGTAGATAACTTAATTCACCTTATTAACCCCTGATATTGACCATCATGAACCATCATGAACCATCATGAACCATCATGAACCATCATTGACCATCATTGACCATTATCAGCCATTAGCCTGTTAGTTAGCTAGCCATTGCCAAGGTGAGATGGGTAGAATTAGTCTACCATTATTTGTTTGAATTCACCATTAGCCTAATATTTACAATTGCCATTAGTCAATTTATTGTTAGCTATTGACAATGGTCAATGAACCATGCTATTAAGAATGAGTTAACCATTAGTGGATTCATAATGAGTATTTATATCATACTTAACCCAACAGTAGAAATATTGGTATCATGAATAAACATGACTGGGTAGATTGTGCGTTATTAACCTAATAGTACTCAGGACCAATGGGTAGAAGGATGGTTAAACACCAGCCGTTGATTCAGCTTACTGACCATATAAAATACTAGCCAAAAGCCATTGCTATTAACCCCTACTAGCCATGAATATTTAAATTTAACCATTCATATTCAGATTATGTGGCCAGCAGTTGATAGTGCTTCACAGATTTTATCCATTAGCTTAATGGTGAATGGGTGCAAGTCGTTAATAGGCTGGTTAAGTATAGGGTATCCCAAGAACATCCTAAGAAAATACTCATTGACTTGGATACTAGGGAATAATGAGTGATAGTTGATTGATGATGAAGATTTACCAGGCTCACTAACGCTTAATAGTGCATATGGCTGGTGAATGGTTGGTTATATACTACTTAATAGTGATCAAACTCACGGAACGGTCCGGCGTTTTTGTCAGATTTCTGCGGCTTTGGCTTTTGTCAGAACCTTAGCCATATAACTAGCACAATCTACCTTGGGCTTTTAATATAGCTTTTTTCATATGGAACTGCTCGCACAAGCAGAACCATACAGCTTGCTTGGATCCACACAATGCTCCGTCGACCTTGATCAGCGCCCGGTCCTTCATGATTCCAGGCAGCAGTCCAAGGCTTGGTCAGAGCGGCTATGCCCATCACTCGTTTCCCTCACCGCCCTTTGGGGCTTCGATCCGTTCAAAGGAGCAACTAGGGCGATGCTGGGCGAGCAAAACCTGGGCCACACCGGTCTGCGCTCTGACACAAAACCCAGATCGTCCAGGCTGACTGGCGACGGTCCGACACCACGCACGACACTTACGAGCTGCTGGGGGACGCCTTTTTGGAGCGGCCCGGACAATGGCAGATCGGCATTCATCAGACCGCAACATTGCATGTCTGGCTGGTGGTTTCAAACATTTTTTATTTTCCCTCGCATTAACAATTGGTTGGTTGACTAATATTTTTCATAGGGGTTGAAACCACCAAGCAGATGTAGGTTCTGGTGGGATTTTGCCTGGAAATATAGGTTCTAATCAGCAAAGCCAAAGCGAATGCACAAGGTGGGGTCAAATCAAACACATGTACTGATCAGATGTCGGATTGGATGCTTCACTGGATGGCGAAAGGTAGCATGATTCCGCCTGCATTACCACTATCAATCCATGTGGTAACCCGGCAAGTTACTAGTGGGAAATTGTAGAAGCCCAGTCATGAGATGTACATTTGTGATAGGGTCAAAATAGAGCATACTTTTGTCGCTGTGATTTGGTTATGAGGTATTTATTCCCCCCTGCGACATGTTGTCTACCCATTACAAGGTCAAACCCACTTATTGCTAACCATCATTGATATTCATTGTTGTATCAGTCAAATTGATCAATCATTGCTTCTTTGCCCACTGAAGAATTCATTTCTCACTCGTTTGCCCATTCCAAGGTTTTTGCACTATTTTTGTATATATATATATATACATATATTACCAACCCTTCTTCTTCCCTGAACCCGGAGACACCATAGTTGTCTTTTGCAGAAACCATGATTGAATGGTTCCTATGTATTACATTTTGCACATACTGTATTAAGATACCCGCCATTAATTGATATTCTCTAAATACCATAAGTCTATGAAATATCACCATTACTACTAATTCCAATTGATAAAAAACAGAGGGCCACTATTGCAATTGCTGTTAACTACTAGGACATGGGGGCACGGCTTGATTAGTTCAGGCACCATTTTGCTGGGTTGGCCGGTAGGTTGATAATGATGGATCATGATCAATCGAGCACCATTGATGACAGGTACCATGGGCAAATGGACATTGAGATAATGGATAGTCAAGAGTTGATGGTCACTGATGGGGTCGATAATCAACTATTGGGTTAAGAACCAACCATATACCCATCATAGATGGCTATGGGTCAATATTAACCAACCAATAATAGTGGATAATAACCAACAAACTAAAGGAAATCAATGGTTAATAGTGGGGAACCAGGGGTACGGGGTTTTGACCCACAGCCAGATGATGATCAAATGGCTACCGCGTTGGTGCTCTCCTCAAGATCATCCAGCCAGGTGGTCATCCCCATCTAGATTGACAACGGCTGGCAATGGTTGACACAACCCATGAACCATATGGCTATGGGTGTTTCTCAAGCCATAAGGGTACCCCCAAATCATCCACCAGTAACCGAATTTATAGTAATAGACCGACCATAACTTCTGGGCCCCCTATGGCTACACCCAGATGATATTGTGGGTCAATTACTGGATGGCTTATACCCACTAACTTAGGTTTTTAGTGTTTTCGGGATATGATTGATTTACCATATAACCACTAAAAATATATGTTTAGCAAGGGATCTATAAGCCACCAAGATTAGGCATGTAGATCTCAGTAAGCCCTTGCAGCTGGCGTTGGCGATCTCTGCAGAGAGGACATCCCACAGCGGCTTCGCGACGAAATCAGTTGGCTTTACGAGGCAGCGGAACCTTGGCGGTCGGTGGCTCGAATGGGAGCGGAACCCGTCGGGACCGGCGGGTCGAGTTGTGGATGGGTTTGGTGGTAGCTGGCATTGGTTATTGGAGATTGGTTGATGAATAATTGGTTATATATGGTTCCAGGGGTTATCATCAACCAATCATTAGTGATTCATGGTTTTTGGAGTTGGTGATTGGTTGATGAATGCTGCTTTTAAGGAGATTTTCTAGGGGGATGGGTTGATTCATGGGCAAACTTTTGACATGTTTGGTTGATGGTGAGTATTGTGCCTTCGACGGGTGAATGCCAGGTTTTGCGGGTTTTACTGTAGCTTTTCAGGGTTGGGTTTTTAACATTTGATCAAGAGGAAGTCTACCAATGGTCAAATCCGTGATGTGTTTTGCCTTCGATCCATTGACATTCCGTGTAAATAGCTGAACTGCCGCCCATCGTTGTTTGTGTATCAAAATCTCTGAGTGGCCAGTGTAGTTGTACTAGAGTCCATTGCTTGGTTGCAGTATGCCGACACGTTGACGCCTGAAATATATTGGACATCCAGGTCCAACAAAAATAAATGTTGCGGGGAATGGGGGCTCCTGGGGTTCCCCTTCGACCTGAAACCAACTGGCAGCGTAGATGGGATTGATAATCAAGCCGTTGGTTCGACCATGCTAACACTCTATTTGTCCTATTTCCAACCATCACATGAAAATTGATTTGGATACGGTGGTTTCTCAAGTCATAGGGGAACCCAAAAATCACCCAATAATAGTAATGAACCATTCATTTTTGGGGTAGCCTATCTTCAATAAGGGTTAGCTATACTCCAAAAATCATCACAGGGGTAGCCTATTATCAAGAAACTCCATATAGGTGGAATGATAGTGTATGGGCTCAACCTTGATGAGCTCCATTGCCATTCCTTGCTCTTTCCACGGGGTGCTGACTTGGACTTTGAAACCGCATCCCTACGCGGTTCGCGAAGGGACACCCGGATCTGGGGCGTCGATTGGTCCCCAGAACTTCGTGCCTACGGACGAGTGAATGCACCATACTCATGGTACATGGAGGTAATTTGGAATAGCTCTTGAACTCTTGGCCCTTCAGGTCCACCCACTCGATCCCTGTGTGTTTGTGAAAATCGGTGGAGTGCAGGGAGTCCACGGGTTGATGATAGGCTCGGTGGTGGGGACTCTGTCTACGAAGCAACCATCCAAAAGATGGAGGAGGAGACATCTCCCCTGGACATGATTCTCATTGACCTGAAGCTGGCAGGTGAACCTATCACCGCCCCTCATTTGCGGACAAGCCCTGTGAACAAGAAACGCTTGACCAAGGTCCTTGGAGCAACTTTGCGTGCTCGCTGGGAGAAGAGGGTAGTGGTTTGGAAGCCATAGGAATGGCGGACGGTGATTGCCTCATTTTCCTGGATGGAGGTAAGGCAGCGCAGACAAGACTGCATGGAATCACCGGCATCCACGGGTACCGATAGCCATGGTGACACATTGCATCAACCGCGGATTGGTTGGTCAATGGGTTGATGGTTGGTCAGAAAAAGTGATGCTAATTGATACATGATCCAGTTGATATTACAATTAAGTTGATTTTTGACCTTGATGGTTGACCTTGATTAAGTTTTGGTTCATAAAGTGAAATGCACGCAAGGGTTTCAGACATCTAGGCCCTTGCGTCCATTTTTTCATGGCTCCAAGCCAGTAGCTAAGCCCAAACATCCCTGGATTTTTGATGGTGATTCATTTGGTTCTGATGCGAACCGTCTCTGTGGTGATTAAGCATGTTTATTCAACAAAATAGATGATTTCATGATATGGATGATAACGATTCAATGATAATGATTTAATGATGTGGATGATAAAGATTATACATGATGGTTTATAGCGCCCGAAAATTATTTCATAATATGGATTATGGATGATTAACCATGAGCCATGATTTCATTGCCCTTATTGGTTGCTTGATAAGGCCATCGTTTCACACAATAATGAACCTTCATCAGTCTCCATTTTTCTTGCTTGTTTCACTCTTGGTAATTAAAGTTTATATGGTATATAACTAAAAATCCTTTTGGTTTAACTAATGAATATGATTTGTCACTGGTAATTCAGAACCATCATCATGTAATTTTAGATAACTACGCATATTAGATAGTATGATTTTGTTAAGCAACGTTGGTTTGACAACACCAGTGTCACAATTGTAAATAATTGTATGATCATGTTTCGTGGTTGATGGATCAAATCTTATCATGATCATCTAGTTCTAGTGGTTGGTGATTTCACGGCCAAATCAAACTCTACAGCAGATGGTTGCACATTAGTTGTCAATTATGGACACCGATGGTCAATGATGTGTTCAGCTGCGATTTGCCAAACATTATTGAATATTGTAAATTGATTTCCTTTTGGTAGATCAAATCCCTGAGTCAAACAACGGTTGTTACAAATTGAGACCCTTACAACAATGGCATCGTTGAAATTCCAGGGTATCTACATCCCCTATCAATCCCTATATTTCCTCCGAAAATTCCCAGAAAATCCCCATGGCACCGTTGGAATCTCAGGGAGTCACGTTCCGTTCGGAACACAAATCGAACACAGCAGCTGCCAGGGGGACACTGACAGATGCGCAGATGTGCTGAAGGCAACGCCCGGGATCTCCGGGTGCGATGATCAATGGTGGGTCCGGTGGATTGTTGTTTGGCAGCTGGGGTGTTTCAACTGGTGAATAGTTAGGTCGTTTGATGGTAAGTCATGGTGGCTTGTTGTTTGGAGTGGTGTCTGAGAGGAAGCGAGCTAAGGAGCAGAGGGTAGAATCTTTATTAGCAGAAACATGTGTCATGATAGCTAGTGAAGGGATTCAAACATTCGAAAAAGACACAAATTGGATAGATGTTGGATCAACCAAGCAAGGTCTGCCATCCTTGACAGATCGTGGGTGGTGCAACTCCAAACCACCCTAATCTTTGGGGTGTATTTCCAATGAAAAAAACATTATCACAAATTGTTAAGCATCGTCAAGAACCCGTATAAGGCACGATTACCCGTGCTTGAACGAACATAGATGTGGAGAACCAGCAAATGTTAGTGGGGAAACCATTGAAAACTAGTGGGGAAACCATTGAAAACTCGATGTTTTTCGCATAAATTTGTCGGTTGAACCAAGGGCCGTCCCCAGACAACAAACCAGCAGTAGAACCATGATCAACCAGCAATTTGCCATGATTCCGATGAAGGCTCTTTGCTGGTAACCATGATCAACCAGCAATCAATCAATGAACCAGGCAATCAACCAGCAATTTGCCATGATCATGAACCAGGTGTTGATACCACCAACCATGATCAACCAGAATCAATCATTGCTGCCTCACAAAAACCCAATACTACTGATGAATCATTATCAATGAATCAATCAATCATTATGGATCAATCATTACTGCTACTCTCATACCATTGATCAATCAACCAGAATCATTAATGATCAACCATGATCAACCATAAATCAACATAATTAATCCATTATTGATCAATCCACAATTGATTGAAACAAGGCTGGTCAGAACCATGCCATGATCAACCATGATCAACCATGATCAATCATTACTGCTACTCTCATACTATGATCAACCACAATCAATCAATCGTTCGCAATTGGATTTGCGGTTTATCAACCAGCCTTGTTTCAGGAACTGGACCGAATCACCCTGGACACATCCTCCGTCCAAGAAGAATGGCCACTGGCTTTGAAACGCAGCGGTGGCAGGAAGGCGTCTCCACAACGCACAACGCAAGTTATGTGAATTCCAGGGTTAACCATATAAGGTAGGTCTTCACCCCATGTAAACATGGGTATATTACTCCGAGTTAATCGACCACACCCAACATAATCATGGTTCTTCGCGGGTTTCATCTTCTATGGTAAGATCATCTTACTATCTATTTGATCACGATTACTATGGTAAATAACCATATCGTAATATAATCTTCTGATAAGATTGATTACATTTGATTACTATGGTTATTTCTCGGCAGTACCAGCTTGGCCCACGAGTAGCACGAGTTAATCGCCAATCCTGAATGATGCCTGATAGCTGAATTGATGGTCAAAAAATAGCATGTTTTATATGGCTCAACCACATAAATTACCACTAATCATCCATGAACCAAAGAACCATGAATCAACCATCAACCATCATGATTAACCACTATGAAGCGATTGTCTACAGCATTGACCATGATTTGCAAACCATCAATGAACCATCAGTACCCAGTATCAACCATCATTTGCCACTAATCAACCTCCATTATTGATCATCATTATTGTGGATCCGCATCTTCATGTGGTTCCTGTGCAACACGGTTTATGTTGTCGTCTCTTTAAATATGGGTCTGAACCCCTGCCGGAGACAAGGGAAATTATTTAGGATATTTGGTACTGGGGTCAGCAAGGTCCATTGCTTATTGATTCGGATTCAGGTTGTTTTCCACAAATCAAGTTTATTGCGGATCGCCTATGTCATATGAATCTAACATTCATCATTATTAAGCACCATTAAGGACCATTAAGCAACCTTGTCATCCACTACTGATCATCATTAAGGAGCATTACCCATCACTTACCACTGTCAACCTCCACCATGCACAAGTAGTTCCGTTAAGCATCATTTCATTTCAAATTAATCAGTTCCTAGTCCGGTCTCACGCGATACAACTTGAGACGAACGTGCGAGGAGTTCATCAGCTACCCCGTGTCACACACCCAGACGCACCGTGCCACGGTGTGCGTAAGGTGGGGCAACGTCTTGGGTGAAACCTTTGAAGAAATCGACGAAAACTTGGAGGTGCGAGCGTGCGAAGCTGGGCTGCTGAGTTTCGGATTGTGTGAAGGAGGGTGAAGGATGGTTTTAATGAGGATTTTTAACGATGGTTTGAAATGAAGATGGTTGATGAAGGGTTATTTGGTTGGGAATAAGTTGATGAATGAGTTGCTGCACGAGTTCATGATTTACAATGCTTGATAAAGGTGAATGATGTTGAATGATGATTTGGTGAATGCACGTGTAATGATAGAGGAAAATCAGCGAGCATAATCAACAAAGGTGTCACTAGTTGCTAATCAGAAACACAAAGGAATAATTTGAATATCGGCTACAAATGAAGGAGTGGTGATAAATAAGTCAGAGTGAAGCCATGTCATTTATGATGATTGAAGATTGTCAATGATGATTCAATTTAGAAAGCATTGCTGACCTCAGCAGCTTCCCCATGCAAAAAGCCTCAAGTTTTCTTAAGAATTACAGTTTTGATCGATTTGCCCCCGGTATGTTCGATGATCAACCCACTATCAAAGCATTGGCGTGGGCGACTAATCATCCCTAACCATCATTCTACATTATTCACCATCAGTAGTAATCCTTACGCCCCATATCTTGCACACACCTGCATCTTCACAACGGTCAATAACCATCGAATTGTCATTGCTCATCATTGTATAGCCATCACCAAGCATCATTGACCATCATTACTAACCACTACGAATCCTCACAAACCAGAATTGATCACCAATGATGCATCACAATCATCAACTAAGCATTAGTTTGGGATTACTTCAGCATTGATCCACCATCAGTTAAGAATCCATAGCCAATGTGAACCATCACTTGCCATCATTTGATGGTTAATGATATTGATCATCATCATAAAACACTATCAATCTCCTTCATTAATTTTAGATGATTAATCTTAATCACTATTGGCCAATTGTTACTTGTTTTTAACCAGCAGCATTACTGATCACAAATACTCTTTTTATTAACCATTCTTAATCAATATCAACCATGACCAACCATTCTTTGCTGCAGATGTCATCACTATTAATCTTCCTTATTAAGAATAACTATTGTTATTACTGCTTGAGAAGAACTATTAATACCATTAATTCCTTGTAATGCCTACTTATTGTAACTATTATCACACAGCATTGAGAATTGATTATCAAACAGCATTAATTAGCAATACCATGGTTATTCCTTGTAATCATCAAACAAAAGCTAATGCCCTTCATTAACCATTATTGGGCATTAGCTATTATTAACCACCTCAAATCTTCCTCACTAACCACTATTGATCATTATCAACCTTTATTTATCGCTATATGAATTAATAGTTGTATAATAGCTATTAACTGGGATATGACAAAGATCCCTATCAACTATGATTAGCCCTTTTAATCTCTATATAACTATTATTAATCACTCTCCCATTAACTTGATTATTGGTTGGTTAATATTGACCCATAGCCAACTGAACCTGGGATATATAATAAAGGTCCCTATCAACTATCAACTGTGATTAACCTATTAATCTCTATATAACTATTCTTAATCAGTAATAATCAACTGTGGTTAACCTATTAATCTCTATATAACTATTCTTAATCAGTAATAATCAACTGTGGTTAACCTATTAATCTCTATATAACTATTCTTAATCAGTAATAATCAACTGTGGTTAACCTATTAATTTCTATATAACTATTCTTAATCAGTAATAATCAACTGTGGTTAACCTATTAATCTCTATATAACTATTCTTAATCAGTAATAATCAACTGTGGTTAACCTATTAATTTCTATATAACTATTCTTAATCAGCAATAATCAACTGTGGTTAACCTATTAATCGCTATATAACTACTCTTAATCAGTAATAATCAACTGTGGTTAACCTATTAATCTCTATATAACTATTCTTAATCAGTAATAATCAACTGTGGTTAACCTATTAATCTCTATATAACTATTCTTAATCAGTAATAATCAACTGTGATTAACCTATTAATCTCTATATAACTATTCTTAATCAGTAATAATCAACTGTGGTTAACCTATTAATTTCTATATAACTATTCTTAATCAGCAATAATCAACTGTGGTTAACCTATTAATCGCTATATAACTACTCTTAATCAGTAATAATCAACTGTGATTAACCTATTAATCTCTATATAACTACTACTAATCAGTAATAATCAACTGTGGTTAACCTATTAATCTCTATATAACTACTACTAATCAGTAATAATCAACTGTGGTTAACCTATTAATCTTATATAACTACTCTTAATCAGTAATAATCAACTGTGGTTAACCTATTAATCTCTATATAACTATTCTTAATCAGTAATAATCAACTGTGATTAACCTATTAATCTCTATATAGCTATTCTTAATCAGTAATAATCAACTGTGATTAACCTATTAATCTCTATATAAGTACTACTAATCAGTAATAATCAACCGTGATTAACCTATTAATCTCTATATAGCTATTCTTAATCAGTAATAATCAACTGTGATTAACCTATTAATCTCTATATAGCTATTCTTAATCAGTAATAATCAACTGTGGTTAACCTATTAATCTCTATATAACTATTCTTAATCAGTAATAATCAACTGTGGTTAACCTATTAATCTCTATATAACTACTACTAATCAGAAATAATCAACAGTGGTTAACCTATTAATCGCTATATAACTACTATTAGTCAGTAATAATCAACTGTGGTTAACCTATTAATCTCTATATAACTACTACTAATCAGTAATAATCAACTGTGGTTAACCTATTAATCGCTATATAACTACTATTAGTCAGTAATAATCAATTGTGGTTAACCTATTAATCTCTATATAACTACTACTAATCAGTAATAGTCAACTGTGATTAACCTATTAATCTCTATATAACTACTACTAATCAGTACTAATCAACTGTGATTAACCTATTAATCTCTATATAACTATTCTTAACCACCTTTAATATCCTCTAACCACTATTGATCATTATCAACCTTTACTAATCGCTATATGAGTGTTTCCCAAGTCATAGGGGTACCCCCAAATCATCCCATTCTACTCATTGACTGTTCATAAACCAACCATAGCTTTAGGGTTCCCCTATGGCTTGAGAAACCACCAGTCAAAACCCTGTACCCCCGGTTCCCCTATCATTAACCATTGTTTTCCCTATAGTTTTGTTGGTTATTACCCCTGATCATTGGTTGGTTGTTCCCCTATGGCTTGAGAAACCACCAGTCAAAACCCTGTACCCCCGGTTCCCCTATCATTAACCATTGTTTTCCCTATAGTTTTGTTGGTTATTACCCCTGATCATTGGTTGGTTGTTCCCCTATGGCTTGAGAAACCACCATATATCTCCCTTATCAACTGCTATTAACCACCACTAACAGTTTCCCTGGTGACGTTGGCCACCAGGCCTTGATGCATCGCCTCCGAAGCAGCCGGGGATCATTGGCGCGGTGGCACAGGGTGAGCCGTTCACCGCGGGGCGAGCCAAGCAGCACCCAGCATGGTGATGGCTGGATGGTACGGCTGAGTTGGCTCAGTAATGAAGTGATGAGCCATGAGTATTGATTACCATGGTGGTTACTGATTGAAGGATATTGATTGAAGTCATGAGTTGATTCTGCACCTTTGTTTGTTGCCAATAATTAATGGTTCAAGGACGTTCACTAGATGGTTGGATTGTTGGGAATGGCAAGTGAATGGTTATCATCATGAGGAATGGTTTGTAATTAAGAACGGTCAAAAGTCAAAGGTAATAGTTTCGATTAAATCAGTACGCGGATAGCAGATCAACTAGTGGTTTATGCTGCAACGATTGTAAATATGTAACAACTGAACAATCAAATAACTACGATGAGTAATGATCAATATTTGCTGAATGGTGGTGAAAAAGGGTTAGTGGGGAACCATCCACGTATAGTGGGTGATCGTGCTGCAACCGTTTGTCCCAAATACTGGTCGTTGATGGCGAATAATCATTGTTACTACAGGGGGCCGATCATCAACAAGAATCAATGATAACGTTCATCTATACATATATATATATATATATATATGATTATACTATACACCTATCTATCATTGTTTTTTGGAAAGGTACCAGCAACCAGTGGATACCAGTGTTCCTGTCAGTGTTACTTCATCACAATTGTACTGGTTAATGATCAAAAATGACAACTAGATATGGTTTGTGATAATTATTTAATTAGTGGTGAATACTCCTTCTTTTAGCGGGAAACCGTTCACATATAATGGGTTCATCATGGTGTTTGCTACCTTTCTGACCAACAAATCATGGTTTGTAGTGGCGAATGATGGTTTTAGACAATTCAGCTGTGAAACTCTCTCTCTCTTATTCTGATAGCGGGTGATCATGATCAATTTGGATCTACCCATCTTAGCAAATGGTGCGGAGCAACTCACGTTCTGCTAAGGCTGGTGGTGGCGCAGTGGCCGTGCTGGTGGGCCATTCTTACATCATTCGCAACTCGCCAGCAGTATCAACATCAATGATCAATGATACCGTATTGGGTACAATGAATGGCTCATTTTTTTTACTGGTGCATTTATGGAGAAAATGAAACCATTAAACATTTGATGTTTGAACTATATCAAAAATATTGAACTATGCAAATCATGAAGATTTTGATATAATTTATAGTTTATATTGAAAGATGGTTGTTAAACCGTTAAACTATTGATAGTAGAATCAACTATTGAAGATTTTGAAAAAGATGGCTATTTGATAGTACAATCAACTATAATCAACTATTGATAGTATAATCAACTATTAAACAAACTATTAAACTATTGGTTTGTTACGGATGGCTATTTGTGCTCTCGTCCTTCAAGCTCCTTGGTGTGTGACGACTGAACATTTTGCCTGCACATAATTCCAGGCATCTCAGGCCCGTCCTTGGTTCGGAATCCATGGCTGTTGCGAATGGCTACGATCCGCAGTTTGGTAAACGAACCATCGGTTGCGCTAAAGATCGTTGTTCTCTAGAGGTAAACCAGCTGCAAATACCTTGTGAGACTGTACTTGGGGTTGGTTTTTGGGGTTCAAACACCTTCTAAGCAGGTACTTGGAGCACTAGGGGAGGTAAACCAGCTGTAAATGGTGGATATTGCACGCAACCAGCGTAATTTTCCAGCGTGTATACCCAGTGTTGAACCCACTGATTGTTGGCAACCAAGAACTATGGCAACCATGGTTGGTAATTCTCCGCCGGCCAACAGGAATTCACCAATGGATGGTTGTAAATCACCAGTTGGTGGCATCTCAAAATGGGGGTGCCCCAAAAATTTTTTGGTTTATCAGTATTGTCGCGCGTGAGGAGTTAACATAAAGGATGATAATTAGGGGGTCCCTATTTTGAGAAACGCTCACTTGCTGGTTGGGATGGTTCTGATCAGGGTCCTTGTTTACCAGTGGTTGCTCATTTTAATTTTGGTTGCTAATAGATCTGATGAATCCAGCAGCGTTGAATATCCCAGGTGATATGGCGTTGCTCAGAATACTGATCTACAGTACTACAATCTTGCATTCAAAGATTGATACTAATTTAATCTGATATCTGTGTATAAAATCAGCTATTTTCAGATCAGATGGATATATTTTCATTACCTCCTTTATCAATATATAACTGCTGTGCCATGTGTAGTAGCTGGTATCATCAGGTCACCAGCAATCTGGGAGTACCAGCGCTGGATTCCAATCAGTAAGACCCTGTCCGCAACAAACAGAAGTAGCCCCTTAATATTCTTGCAGCAACTGCACTCACTGATCGAATATAGCAATGAAAGGCCTCAATAATTCGTGGATTATCCATTTCTACCTTAGATCACGAGAGGGTAGCAAGTACGACGTGACATGCTGTTCACAACCTTTGCCCAGGCACCATTTTTGATGCGTACCTGATGAAAGGCACGGTGGGCCTGTGCAGCACAATGTTCAAGTAATGGGAGCTGATGGATTCAGAGGAAACATCAATCAGATCATTCCTGCATGGTGCTTGCAAACAATAGCACTAGCATAGATCTGTTTGTCATTGTCATATGTGCATTTGGTGTGCAAATCCGAGCACCTTCAAGCAAGACGAGCATTTTGCCATTTAAAGAGAACATTTATATAGCCAGGTTTACGTGTTTGACGTTGCATATTTCTGGTGAATTGGAAGTGATGGGGATTCATAATCAACGGCGTTGTTTTCAGAAATGACAGAAGTTAGAAATGCTTATTTGTCGTCCACCGTATATGATAAACCAACATGAAACATCATGAACAATATCATGGAGTAACTAGCATTATATAATCATCATCAGCTATTGCTAACCATCATGAATCATCACTAAGCATCATGACCAGCCCAATGGCTAATGGTGGTTAATAGCAGATACTCCCCTCCAGTTGTTCCCGCATATTCATCGACTGCCGTTTCCTGGCATTTCCAACAGGGTTTGTCACAAATGGTGGTACCAGCTATCCAATAAATACTGTAGCCATGATTAGCGAGGAAACAACCAGTGACTTGGGGGTACACCACGTTTGGTCAAACCTGTATATTCTCATTGTATTGTGCTCTGACCCCGCCACCTGTGTTCGGGGCATAGCACGATGACAGGACATCATGCGAGAGTCAAGTCAAAACCGATGAATGGTTGCGAATGGGAAATAATTGTTGTTAATAGTTGATAATGACTGGTTTGGACATGTTTTGACCAACCCAGTCTTTTTTAGTAACCCCAACATTTTGAAGGAGAGTTAATCATTCATCAACCATAAAATCAAATCCTTTTCAGCCACTGTCATGAACCATTATTCACTAATGACTAATTACTCTACATTAGCAATCAATACGATTGCAATATCAACCATTTTGAAGCATCAGCAACCATCAAGTAGCCCTATCATCAGCACGATTATCCATTACTCAACATAGTTGCAGCATGACGATGATGATGATGATGATGATGATGATGATGATGATGATGATGATGATTCTAACATTACCAAGTGCATCACAGTCACCAACTTCCCAAGAATAAAGATGATGCACCACACTTTTCCACTGTTGAAAAATGGTGATGCCCCAACTTCCCAAGACTTCTGACCTCTTCACATGGGCTGCAGGTGCCACACCGCAGTACCGCTCCTTGCGTTCCAAACTCATTCCCTGCTGCGGAGTAGTGGCAACCAGGTGCGCTGTGGTTGAAACCTTGGTGATTGTTCGTGTTGGATAAATGATAGGTGGATGATGGAGTAATGGTTGATGAATGGTGGTAGTGGGTGAATGGAGGGTGAACGATGCTTATTTAATGATGAATTACTTTAGTATAGTTAAGGATGATGCTTGATGATGGTTCAATACGCTGATTAATCATGGTTACTATGGTGAAGAATGTTGGACCAATGATGATTAATTAATCACGGTTGATGGCTCATTAGTGTTTTTTTTAAAAAACTGACTAGGAAATGCTCCTGTAATTTCACGGTTGAAGAATGGTCCATTGATGGTGGATGATGATTTGCAGAGACTGACCACCGTGAATGCTGACCGAGAGTGGTTTATAATAATAGTGATCATTTGTTATTTTGCTTGATAATTGTTCACAGTCATTTGGTGTTTTCTTAAGATAGGGGCACCCTCAAATCATGCAATAGTAATCATTTATAATGATAACAAATTGTTTTTGGAGGTGAAACCACCATTTATCATGGTGATCCTGTTTGATATCACAACGGATGACCACGATTGGTGATTTCTCAATCACCTGACCGTAAGCATGTCTAACAAAACATGTTGAGGATCTCTTCTTGACAAACAGACCCGATAAATCAGCTGATTCATGGGCGACTGGCACGCGGGCACCATAACGATCGACCAGCCGCTTTGCAGCTTTGGTTTTTCTGAGGCAACATGACCTCGGGGTGCTGGGTGGACCTGCTCACGACTTGGTGGTTGGTCATGCTTGGCAAGAGGGAGTAGCATGATGTGCCACCAACCAAAAATGAGTGAAACTTGAAACTTGACCATTTTTGCTTGGTTAGTGTTTTGGATGTTCATCCGGACCCCTACAACAAAGCATTATTTTCAGCCCCCTGAGTGTGGCTGTGCAATTTCTTCAACTGGGAGCTTCTGACCCCTGCAGGATTCATTGGGATGAGCATGGCCGGGAGACCTAGCACTGGAGAGCTACCCACGAAATCCTTTGAATACCAATGTATCTGGGGACCATGCATCTAGAGGCATGGAAATTCACCACTTCGACAGCCAACACTTGATACCATAAAGGGACCTTTGAACCAGTGGTTTCTGGAGGTTTGGTGAGTTTAGTAGCAAGCATTGGCCCGCAAGACACCATCTTTTTTATAGGTGATTGCCCCTATTTGGAAGCTAAAAACCTTTTTGTGGAGGCCCTTGGGGGCCCACGGAACACTAACGTTGAAGATGACGCTGCCAGGGATTCCCTTGCTGACCATCAACTGCTTGGGGGCACGCAGTTGAGCGAGGCATTCCAACTATCAGAGAAGCCATGCCCTTGCTGGACACAACGCTGGTGAGAGCCCCTGGTGGGGGCGTTTGGAGCGGAGCATTGGGTGCCGGAAGTTGTGAAGTAAGGTGCCCCACTGATACGAGTTGGACCGGCCTGGTTAATTCTGAAATTTGATAAAATGGATAATCAAGAAATCCGAAAACCAGATAACCATGATTGCTCATGATAAGCGGACTACCGCTGGTGGTCCACTACCACAAAAAACAAATGGGTTTGAGTTTGCTTGTTTAGTGGCTTGGCTTGACCCTCCAATTAGTCGGGGGGTCCTTACTACCGTAGGTCAACATGTCCACTCACCAAATGGTTTTGCTAGAGCCATTCCACGTCTTAGGGTCTATCGCAGGTCTATAGTCAAGATTTGTTTAAGATCATTGGTTTATGAATCTGGGAGGGGTTCATGAATACAAGGGTCTACAGTAAACATGGGTGTAGGAGTAGTGAGTAGTGCCCTCGATTCATAAGCCCCAGGGTTTCCTACTAGCTTAGTATCCCCCAAGTACTAAAGCTAGGGTTTATCAATCCAGGGTTCAGATTAAACCCTCGGTTAGAAACGGGGAGCAATTCGGGGGGCCACGGTATATGCCAGTAGTGTGGTATGGAATGATCGGGATAAGTTATCTCTTGAGCTAACTTTGTGCTATGCCAACCAACTATCATAGAAATTGCATGATTGGTTGGATAGCTGTGTAAGCAGCATCATTAGCATCATTGCCTGTAATTACTTTCAAAAGTTCTTTATAAGCTATTTGTTGAATATTATCCCTATCATTAAGCATCATCATGAGCACTTATATTTCTTGGCCCACGAACTCCGATCGCCCTCAGGAACGTGCGGACCCCAACGGCGAGATGGGAGGCCAGCGAACCAGCGCGGATGCACAGCAGGGGGAAACGGAACGCACGGGTGCGTGACGGCTGTGTGGAACGCATGGATGGCTTTGTGTTGGTGAAGTGATGGTTTCATGGTGGCCATGTAATGTTGGTTAATGGTGGTTAATTGATCGTTGGATGATGGTTGAATGTAGCGAATGAATGGCTATAGGATGGTTAATTGTGGTTCTTATAGTGGATAGAAATGGTCAATTGATGCTTGCATTTTGGATCAGTGATGTTTAGTGGTGGATTAATTGTGCTTGATGATGGTCAATGATGGTTGATTATGGTTGATCATGGTCGTTTATTGTGGTTCTAGTATAGTGATGGTTAGTTAATGAAGAGATAGCTCTATGGTGGTTGACAATGGCTACCTCGGTGAACCAGTCATGTGAATACAGTGCTGAATGATGGTGAATGTATGTATGACTGTTTGCGAGGGTAAAAGTGGTGGTAAGAATGATAGATAGTTGGTACTTGGCGTCATGGTTCTTAATCAGGTGTTGATGAGCGAATTGAACCATAGTGATGGTTCATGATGGCCAACAGGTTCCTGATAGTTCACCGTTCACAGTAGTGAATTTAGAACGGTTCCTGATTGTAGTTAGTTCATCAGATGATTGACTCCTGGGACACAGATAAATTGTAAGATATCCTTTAGATTTAATTTTACATATTATATACAACTTTGCGCACTCGAAGGGGTGTACTGTGTAGTTTCAAGTCCCACTTTACATACGGAGATGTGCAACTACCTGCATTTGGCACCACCATAAGCAGGCATCCAAGAATCCAAGAACATTAGCTCACAGTCGCATCACATCGGGACCTCGATTAACATCCCTCATGCTTTGATTATCATTCCTACTATTTCCTGCTTCTTTTTGGTTGTGGACATCATTGCCCTCACTATCCTTGCTGTTTGGGCTTCTCGTCGGTGGTTCGCTGCTAGCACTGGTAGTAATTGTTGTTGTCATTGCCTTGCTTGCTCTTGTTGTTTGTCATGCGCTGCTGATGATTTGTTCTTGGTCTTATTGTCCTTGTTGCTGGTTATTGTCAGTCATTGATTGAGTCATCATTAGACCATCATTAAGCATCATCAAACCACCATTGACCACCGTTGCTACCATGATTGTTACTATCATTCACCAAGATTAAACCACCTCTCTTACCAGCATTAAGCCAGCACTCCGAGTGTTGAAGCGTCATCAGCCAACGTTAATCCATGACGAGTATCAGCGACCGAGGTTGCACTTGCGGACGTAACAAGGTGGAGATGCCATCCTGCGCCCGGACCTCCAGGGATGAGAAATGAGGGAATCAGGGCTTGCAACTACCCTTTTGGAGGAAAGCTCGGGATGCAACCACTCAAATTAATTATATGTATTTATATGTCATAAATATGTATATATATATATATATTGCATTTGCAATACATGAAATTATTTAAATATATAGATACGATTATAATCATTTATATATATGTCCATCATATCAATGTGTCTACATCCGTTGGGTGTCAGGAGCAGAGTTCATTTCGGCAAAAAAATGATTTGCAGGTGCAGTCCCGGGTTTGTAGCTCGGTGTAGAAGTGATGTTGATAAGCTTACATGGTAGAATCCCTGGTCAATAAGCAGCATTAATTATGACTCATGTCCCATTATGGTCAAGAACCAACTCAGTATGGTCAAAAGTGGCTAATTAGTTGCCAGTGGTTATTAAGCAACATACCAAAATGCCCAATTCTTGGAGGTGGAACCATAGTTAGAACCTGTTCAAATCTGGTTGCTGCACTTCCAGCTGATAGCAACAGCTGCCATTCAGGTCCTTTCCTGATCGATTCAAAACAGAAGCGGCTCATTTGTTGCTGACGCGGACAAGCAGGAGCCGATGACGGAAACAGCTGTGGTTGTGTCATCGCGATGACGGACATGACAACCCCTCATTAGTAGTCATATTTCATGGCATGGAACACTCACAGCTGTCAGTTTTGGCTCATGGAGATAGATAGTGTAGATGGATTCATGGATAACTGAATGAATGGAATGAATGGATGAACAGGTGGACGAGTCAAGGATAGATTGACAGGGTAAGGTGGCTATGACATTGATTTATTTTCATTCATTTTCCATTCTATTCTTTCCAGATAGCTTTAGTAGTTGGTTCTTACTCAGATTGGGCAGAGATGCTGACTTCCAACCCTTGCTGGGTGTTGTGGTTGCTGCATGTTGCTGTTTTTGCCATGGGTGCAGTCTGAGTGTTGCACTTGAAGATCCTTGGGACACGGTCTCGGCGCGGGTGCCACATGGTGCCATGCGTGCAGTTGTTGCCGCCTGGCACTGTATTTCTGGCTCAACCAGAGGACCACCTCAGCGCATTTCACTTGCTGTAGCAGAAATGTATTGGAGTAGACCTGCGACAGAAACATTGACCGATGTATCTAGGAATTGTTTACGTGTATGACTTGATCATTCAACACCAAAACTAACAAGCTGTTTCCTAATCTTGAAGTGCCATTTCACTTTCAACTTCCTGCAGCCACGCACGACTTGTGCAGCTGGAATCTTGTTGGCGCAATTTTCCACAGACTGGTGTGTTGGAATCTCCGAGTTTGGATCGGTTCTGGGCAATGGCTGATCGGGAGTATTATGGGATTCTGGGAGTGGGAGAAGGTGCCACCGATATCGAAATAAAAAAAGCATATCGGCAAGAAGCCTTGAAGTGGCATCCAGATAAGAACCCTGACAACAAGGAGGAGTCTGAGAAGCGCTTTAAGGCCCTTGCAGAGGCTTATAAAATCCTCTCAAGCCCAGAGAAACGAGCCATCTATGATCACGGCGGCAAAGATGCTGTCAGGCAGAGCGGCGGTTACTCGCGCACAGACTTTGGTGACATCGCCTCGGCCCTCAGGAAGTTTGAAGAGGCTGTGAAAGAATCCAGAGTATGGCTGATGGAGGAGCTCTACGGCGAGAGACCAAGGAGGATGCAGGTGGTGGGCCGATCGAGCCTGATGAGGAAAGAGGTGGGACTATCGATGTCAAGCAGGAATCGAGAGGTTGAAACGCGGAAGCGGGCTGAAGCACTGGAGCAAGCTGTGCACTTTATCGAGGGCAAGGATCAGGATAGAGCAAGAGACAAGAAACAGAAGAAAAAGACAAATCATGGAGTTGGAGCAACAGCTCAGGATGTCAAACCTCAAAGATCGGGGCCCAAGGGTGCGCACCTTGGGGAAGTTGAGCCCCGCTCAAAGGAGTCCAAATCTTCTATAGCAGCGCCCAAGGAGGACTTGGCCACGACCTCCCTGCAACAGTTGGAGGGGCTCTCAAAGAGCCAAAAGAAGAAGGAAAAGAAGAAAAAGAAGGCAGCTGAAGCTGCAGCACCTGTGGCCGCTGAGGAAGCGAGGCAGTGGCTGATCTCCTCGGATGAGAGGATGCCAACACCTGATGCAAGCTCGCAGATTGTAGAGGCAGACACGCCAAAGCCGAGCGCGCCTGTCGTTCCATTCCGAATGTTGCCATCCGTCAACACCTGGATGGTGTCTTGCAAGCCTTGGGCAGCAAAAGACTTTCAGAATGCACTTCGAGAACAAAATGCCTCCGTGTCCAGAGGATTTGCTATGGAAGAGGCTCAGGACGAAGTTTCAGAGGATTTGGGAGTGATCACATTGATTCGTTCCCAGAGGAAGGAAAAACCAGAGGTGAGGAACCCTGGTGAGGAAACCTGGTGGCAGTGGCTCAAGGCAGTGCTCCCGTGCTGCTGTGGCCAAAGGCCCAGGTGAGCTGCCGACTGCAAGAGAATTCGTCATCCTTCAAGACGACCCGATGACGGCTTTGAAATTCAACGCCAAAAATGCCATCTTGCAACGCTGCTTTTTGCCTGAGCTGTGCCAACTGTGCCAGTGTCCATTGATGCCCATGATGCTTTCCTTGGGGCCACTGGTGTCCTCAAGTGCTGCTCTGGGTCAGCATTGTGGAGTTGTGCTGGGCCAAGAAGGTGAATGGAACTCTTTGGAGGTTGCAAGTGATTACGGCCTCACGAGTCTCTTCCATTCTCTTCCCCAGCGATGAGGAGGGTCAGAAGAAGATGCGCAAGGCCGAGCTGAAGAACGGCCACTTGGGCATGATGGCATTTGCAGGGGCTGTGACACGTGCTGTCCTCGCATGCCATCCGTTCCCATGGCAGTTCTGAGGGGATCGAGATGATTGGCCTTTTGTGAAGCCTTGTCTGCAAACTTTGTGGATCAATAGGCTGAGTCACAGACAAGTGGACGAAGAATGCGTGCAAATGCTTTCAGACAAAAAGCAAGCTGTTTCATGCTGTTTCCGAATTCATTTCCATGGCGCATTGCTTGGGACAATTTTATGTGCGATTGACAATTGAACTAGTATGTTCAAACTAGCCAGAAATGGTTTCTTTCAAAACACATGATTTTGTCAATATCATCTCACACGGCCAAGGACATTTGTAATGTCTCAGGTTGAGGTTTATCATTTCGACCCTCTTGCCCCTGGTGAATTCGACATCGAATTTCCTCGAAAAGTATCCAACAGGTATTAGATGACGGTTGGCAAACTACGATGCTTAGGGTTCTGTGCTGCAATGCCTCGGGGATCCTCGGGGTACGGGTGGCAGGGTCACGTGCCTCCGCCAGCCAGGCAGGGCGTTTCGCGCCGTCGCCAGCAAAGAAAGGGCGGCGCTGTGCGCGGTGATGGGATGCATTCACACGGCTGGATGTGCACCTTTACGGCGAAGGTCAGTGGTCACGTTTTCCATGGTTTCTAGGATGTTTCTAGGGTTGATTAGCTATGTTATAGGGCTTTTAACCAAGGTTTTAAGCCAATGGTCACGATTCCCATGGTTTCGTTACGGGGTTAGTTCAGCTACGGAACAAAGGGCTTCACTAAGCATGGTGAACTGACCCCAGCTGCACATCCAAGCATGGTGGGCCTGGCAACATGGATAAGTTACACTCCGGTGATTCAAGATAGGGCTTGTGGGGCTCGGTGTTCAGCAAAACATGGTGAAATGGTTGATAATCACCAGTAATGGTAATGATCATCCTATTGGATCCTATTGGTATCACATTTTGGTATTAGTAGTTATCCTTGTTGAGTTGTGGGATTGTCAAAACAATGGGAAAGATCAGAATTTTTATCCAAGAACATGGTACACCTTCGTCCCATTCATCCGGCAAGACACCATCTCGCTGCATACCTGCGCTGGCAAAAAGCCTAGTACCAATCATACCAATCCAATCCGAAGCGAGTGTTGCTTATGTTGCTGATATTCATCATGTTCCCCCTACTGATTATGAACCAGCTTGTAAACCATCATCAACCAGCTTGTTTTCCACCATAAACTATTAACCATCATATATCAAGTATCAACCAACGCGAACCGTCGTTTATCAGTCTAATGACCAGTTTATAAACCAGTTTATGATATCCTTATGAACCATCATTTGCACTCTGATAAACGAACCTGGAAGTGGAAAATATCCACGATTTCGAGATGGTATACCTGTAAACAAATGTCATGTTTGGCTTCCAGGTTAGTTATAAGGCATGGTGTCCATCATTTATCATCATTAAACATCCTCATTCACCATGTATCAACCATCACTTATCATCATTGATCACCATTCATCAGCCATTAGCCATTAACCATTCTCCTTCACCATTACTTCAGCCATGATGTCCTTCGCTAACACTGATCACGTCAGGCGAAGAGTGGCAGAAGTCCATGGCGGATTGGTCGGATTGCCCAAGTGGGAGATGGCACCCGTGCACTCGTGCAGGGCTGAGCAATATGAAGCGTTGGTGAGCATAGACGACCGTGGGTTATAGGCTCAATGATTATCATACATGATATAGGTATATATAGGTGACTATAGGTAATTAGGATTAATTAGAATGACTTGTGGTGGTTTAAATGATATTATCGCCTTAATGTTACCAAATCAGATAGGTAGTAATTATAGGTAATACGTGAAGTAATCATGGCTTAGAGTGGTTTTCATGTGATTTTACCAGCTGAGTGCTGGTACGGTGCTAATCACCAAGAAGGGTTACGTTAATTAATCATGAATAGATTAAAAACCCTCTGAAAGTCGGTAAAACTGGTTGACATTCCTAAATTTTAAATCACCATCATTAGTACGTCCTGCTAAAGTATCATCAAACAGATATGGGCATCCCTGTTGTAAAACATTAAAAACACCTTGAGTCATCGAAAGAACATCACTTAGAGAATCCCTAGAGCAAATCATTAACAGCTCATGAAAAATCCCCATAATACACCTATCATTCACATGAAAAATCATGAGACATCTGTAAAACGGGTGAATCATTAGTAATACACCAAATGGCTGCTATCCTTCTAATAAACCATGAAAAATCGTCAAAAATCATGCAACATCATCAAAAATCCATGAAACAATCCCCACCATCCACCACTCCTTACGAGCCGCTTCATTCCCCAGTCGCTCACGGCGTGCAACGCCCGAAATCTTTGTGTCAGGTGGCTCCTGGCGGTGGGCGGCACTCGAAGATATTTGCACCTCAGTGCTTGTAAGGCCCGATGGAAGGAGGTACCGGTGTAGGGGAGGATGGTGGTTAGTTAATAGTCAATGGTGAAACAAGGGTTCATTTATGGTCATGTATGGTCAATTGATAGTGGTTAATAGTGGTTAATTAATAGTGGTTAATTAATAGTGGTTAGCAGTCCTTGTTAGTTGATTAATAGTGGTCAACCTGGTGCTTTACAAACTGTCCGTAACCCCTAGTCTAATAATAGTCGGAATTTCATGAATTATTTTCCACGATTACTATTCATGATATTAACCTTGGACAATGATCATTAACTGTTGATAGTGATGGTTACAAACTGGTGAATAGTGTATATCAAAGCTATTGATGCTGAGTTTAACTGTAAGGCAACCACTGTAACCATCAAGAACACTCAGTCAGTGATGGCAATGGCTCAGAATGGTTGATTCAACGGTTGGTAATTATGGCAAAGAATGTGATAGTTGATAATTCTTTTGCCAACTACTATGGCTGGTAATGTTCCATTTTGTTTATTATGGTTCTTTAATTATGCAAAATGACATAACTATTTAAAACTATTTATTTTGTTGGTTGCAATTATGGCGAAGATAGGATGATAGAATCATGGTTGATACGTAGTGGTCAATAATGGCAATGGTTGATGATGCAATTCATGATGAAGATGGTATTATGACCAAGCAATTAATTATGGTAATATTACGGGCAAATACCTCAGTGTGCCGCCGCCTCTGTCGTCAGCGTCTTGGAACGTCAAAAAACATGGGTTTTTACGGGACAAAATGCACATGTGTGACATGAAGCGTATCTTGACGGCGCGCGCAGGTCCTTGACCTGTGTTTTGCTTGCATTCTGGAGACATACAACCCTAAAACCCTAAAGCCCTAAAACCCCAAAACCATAAACCCGAAAACCCTAAACCATAAACCCTAAAATGATAAACCGTAAAGCCAAAAAGCCAAAAACCTTTGAGAAAAACGATAAAACTTTGAAACCATAAACCCTAAAACCCTGAAACCATAAGCCCTAAAACCCTTAAACTATAAACCATAAACTATTACGCGCAAACCCCCTTGTTCGCCCTGTGGGCGAACTGGGGGGTTTGCGCGTAATATTACCAACCAATCATTATCAACATAAACAACTACTACAATAGTTGACAGTGATTGTTGATGGTGAGTGATAGTGGGCAATACACGAGTTCATGGAACATTTGTCCTGATAAATCACTACTTGTACCAGAAACTAGCAACCAAGAAAATGGTAAAGAAAATACTACCGTAGTATGGTAATCGATCAACAATATGAGTATCCTAATAAACCACTATACTTGTACAATTGTACCATGAACTACTTGTGCCTTAAGTATCGATTATGTCAAACCACTACTAACAAACCACTACTTGTACCATTAACTAGTAACCATGAGTAATGGCTGTGAGTCAAAACCCCGTACCCCTGGTTCCCCCACTATTAACCATTGTTTTCCCTATTATTGTTGGTGGTTATCCCCCATTAGTTGGTTGATTAACTGCTTGACCCATAACCATATCGATCATGGCAAATGGTAGTTAAAGAAAACTGCTTTTCGTCGGTGAACCGATTCGCCTGCCAAAGGTGACGTCACAGCCGCCGGAGGAGCTACCGGTGCCTGGAACGACCACCACCGTGGTTGCTGGTGGTGGGAGGCGATGGGAGACCCTGACGATGATTGATGGTTGACTTGGGGTGAACCATATGGTTTATAGCATTAATGGTTATATTATGGTAGATATATGGTTGACATCTGTTGGGTTAAAAACTAGTGATTTAAATGGTGATTAACTGATGGTTAGTATATACGGTGAACCGATGTTCAATGATGCTTGATGATCGTGGATATAGCTAGCGGTGGCTAGTGATTGCCAAGATTGGTCGATATTGGTTGGCTGTGAATAACTGTAATGCACACTGATGATGGTTATGCATGATAATGGTCAGGGGTTAATGAAGGCTAACTATGGTCAATGGTCTATAGTGACGGCATTGACCATTACCCAACGTGGTTCATCGATATTATTATGGTTCATGAGTTCATTTTGGTCAATGGTTGATGGTGGATACAGCTTGATGATACTGGTTTATATATATATATACGCAACCGGTAGTGAGACTTCACAGTAACCAAATGGTTTCAGTGATGATGTGACGCTGCGCTGGTCTTGACGCCAGCATAGTGGTGACTGCCTCGGCTGCTTTATCCCTGCCCTGGACTGTTGTGGTCGATATTATTCAGCTTGCTGGCAACCTTCAAGTCCTTGGTTTGTCCCTGGCGTTAATCCAGGCACCCAGACCTCAATGGCGTTGACACCGAGCGGAGCAAGTGTTTGATGTGGCTGGACGATGGCATACTCCATCGAGCTGGGGGGAAACCCACAGAGAAAGCTGCAAAACGACATGCGCAACACCTTCATTGCAGCCCATCAAGGAGACGCTCAAAAACTGGAGAGGTTGATCCGACACTACGGGAGTAGCTGGTGCCGTTTGATGCTGCGCCTACGCACCAAGAGCTCTTTTTGCTCCTCTTTGGGCGTGACCGCAATGCAAGGCGCAGTTGTGGCGAGCCATGGGCAACTTACTACCAAGCACAGCAAACTCCTGCGACTGATGAAATGGAGGGGCACTTCGCTGGCCAGCGAAGTGAACACATCGAACCTGTGAGCTCCGCTGCATCGGCTCCCTGCATCATCCCGCAGGCCAAGAAGCGTCAGCGGCAGGCCGTGGTTCAAGGTTCATCAACTTGGCTAACATGGGGGGCATCACAACTTGTAGGTCCTTGACACCTTCATGATGCACAGAGCAACATGCCGTGGTTCAATGTGAGGAGCAGTGCTTCCCATGCTTAGCGCTCCCACCCATGGTCCGGCACGGCCCAGGTGTGCTGTTACCGCAGCTACACGGCACCGAAACCTCAAGATCCGCGACTTGGACGTTGGGGAACTGCGATGGGCTGTAGCCTACGGAGGTCGGAAGGGTTCATGGAACTGAGAATGGATAATGAAAGGAATAAATTGGATGATAGTGGACAATGGATAATGATAATATAGAATATAGAAAGACATGGATTTTCTTAAAGATAGATGTAAAGATAGATGATAATGGATATTATCCATAAGGATACTTAAAGATGGATATGAAAATAGTTTTGATTTTCATAGTGCAACCGCAGTTTCACTAACTATTTGGGGATTCTTTTCGGAGTACCACTATTATCATTTTTTATGGTGGTTGGTGATACTGAAAGATGGATAAACCAAATCAGGATTGATAGTGATTTAAGTCCCAATAGTTCATCATTGATCATGGTTGATGATGGTTGGTTGTTGTTCAGAATTAATGAATGATAGTAGTGGTTAAACATATTCAGTGGTGGTCAATGATGGTTACTGATTGTGAAGTAATACATATTGATACCCATAGTGATGTTCAATAGTGTTTCATGGTCAATGTCGTGGTTCATGGGATGGCCAATAGCGATTAATAATGAATGGATAACAGCCTTGCATGTTTTAGTGGTTCATAATGGGTTTATCCACGAATAGTGATAATAGTGGTACCCCGAAACCATCCCCAGTTAGGCTCATTTTCATAGAGAAACCAACCAGCTATAGGAGGTGCGTCATTTACGGACAAACCCAGTGGTCCGTATATGCTAATTGTTAATCATTTGTCACCGTTGATAATGGTGAATGATGGTTGGTAATGGGTTCATAATGCGTTGTTGATAATGGATGTATTTTCCATTATCATCCATGGTTTTTTTCATGGGTAATGAACTGGTATGGTAAGTGGTAAACATTGATAAACAGAAAGCTGGTTGGTTTTGCCATTATGCTATGCAAACACCAACATGATGTTTCCCGTGGTCTTAAATGGATGTCTTGGCTGTCATATTTCCACATGTTCTTCTGTGGTGTTTGTCTCTGCTTGAACTTTTGTTCATAAGTTGGGTTGTCAAGCCCTTGACATGCTTCTATTGCGCGGGGGTGCATGAACCTGAGGGGATCACCAACCAGGGATGCTGCCTCTCAGGAAACGTTCTCGCATATTCCGCTGGCAGATTTTGCTTGTACAGTCACTCGTCGGCCGCAGTTGCTGGGTTCAGATGCACCTTGGAATCTCAGAGGACGGGGACAAGGTGACATGCGGACCAACCAAGCACGTATTTTTTGGCGAAAAAAAACACCGGTGATTTAAATGGTCAATTTAATTTAAGGATAGTTCAGTGTGGATTTAACCCAACCATTTCCATCCATTTCCTCAATCTTGCCACCTACAAAATTGAACAGTTTAAATCAAACCACACAAAATTACCCTTGCGGACTAGCCACGATCAACCCGGAAGTTTCTGAAGGGGTTCCCACAGATAAACTCAACGTGGGCACAGAGTATCGTTGTTACCTCCATCCCAACTGATTTTTCTTCATGGTAGCTACACTATTGTGTGATTACATAAATGGTCAATAGAATGTTGTTTGTTCTATCATGGGCAATCGCATGTACCCAATCATTCATCAACATCAACATCAACATCATCAAATCATCAGCATCAACTCCTCATTCACCACCCATTCGCCATCATTCTCCACACCTTAATCATCACCCACGAGCCATCCTCGCCATTGGGCAGCCATTGGCAGCGCCTGCTTCCAAGGCATCCCAAAGAATGGACCGAGGATCTCCGCCGCATAGTGATCGAGCGGGTGGTTGGGAGTAGGCGACCACGTAGCTGTGGAGGAACCAAGTGGCAGTGATGATTAAGGGGTGTTAAGGGGCGTGGCGTGGTAAGGGTTGACAAGGGGTGGTAAGGGTTGATAAGGGGTGGCTAATGCTTTGGTTGGTGGCTTTAAGCATTTTTGGTTTTCCCTAATATTTGGAATAGTTGGTTGATTGATCTTTGCAGAGGGGTGGTTCAACCGCCAGGTAGTGCTGCTTGATGATGGTGACTGGCGAGACATGTCATTGCAAAGTGATGAGGCTGCTCATGAAAGTTTTGCAATATATTGACAATATCCTGATTAGTTGAACATGATCGTCATGATTGATCGTTGACCATCAATTATGGTGAGTTGTTGTCAATATAAGTTCGGAATAATCATTGTATATCTTCTTGTATAGTTAGTTGTCATGGTTCAATTGAAGTTATGAGTTGATAATGATGATGAGTACAGGTAAAGAGTGGACATCGCCCAAAGGCCTTTCATGATTTTTATTTATACAAAGAGTACAGACAGAATTTTTCTTGATTCATGTAAATGATAAGGGTCTGGATTGGGTTGATGCAGCCTATGCACCATGATAGTTTTCGCCCTGTTTGGTGCTGGAACGGTCAAAAATGGGCAATATTTGTTCATACTGCCTGACAATGGAGCATAGGGGTTTATGCTTGTCAATGCTGGCTGATACAAGGGTTCACCTACAGGCTGGTAGTGGTTGATAATTTGTTATCGGGTTGGATCGGACATGAATGAACTGGGATAAACCACGCCTTGTTTGGTCATGTAAGCCTTCCCTAACCACTTGGGCCTGGTCATAGATGCATAGATTAGGCATAGGTACACCACCTTTGGGTTTTCCTGAATTTACGTAACCCAACTTTGCGTTACCTCAACTTCGTCTCTGAAAGAAACCCGCTGCCGCAGTCCGTCAGATGGCGTGAGCACCAGTTTGCCGCGCATTCACAATGGCCTCAGATTACATCAAAAACCAAACCCCTATTGGCAGGAACAGAAGTCTGCCATCTCGGGTCAGTATGGCGTTTATATTGCTATTGGGTGTTTTTTAGTTGTTTTTTAAGACATGGCAGAGTTTCAAAATAGGGGAACCCAAAAATGGCTGGTTTATTACTAAAAGTTGATGATTCAGGGGTTTCACTATTTTTGAGAAACACCCCATGTGATGTAATTCAGATAATTCATTTGTAACATTGACAATCGAGTGAACATTGTCAACACGCATGCCGCATTCCCATCAACGAGCAGCCTGGCAATAATTTGGCTACAGAGCTTACATAGACAAAATCAGACCAACGACAACGTGTTGGCATGGGCAATCCATAAGATCATAACTACCCAACTTGTCATGATTGGGAAATGGTTGTTTGTTATTAGTTTACCCAACTTGTATGTAATGGTTTGAAAAACCACAGGTCAACTTGCAAATGTTTTCGCTTGAAGGCCGGATGAGTTCGTCACGGATGTGAATAGTTTGAAATGATTTGTGGAGGAATGGCTTCATAACAAGAAGCCGGGAGGTACTGAATTCTCTACAATTGCAACTATCCTTGTGCAAATTGCACATAACTCTATGTTGGAAGTGATCTAAGGTGGCCCAACTTTTGGCCCGAATCAAAAGCAAGATTTTCCAAACGCAGCCAGTGATGGTGCGGCAACGATCGAAATGGGTCCTTTCTACAACCATGTGTATTGAGAGCACTATGCGTGAAATTTACCATGGAGTCGGGCATGAAGTAGCTAAAGGCTGACTCCGAGCGTCAAGGCAATGAGCAGCGAAGGACCGGTTGCTTGGCTCATGATTGCCAATCAGATGTCCAATTTGTCGAACTAATTTTATTTGGCCGTGCTCCTTCCATAGGCAAGGCACCTGGTTGAAAGAATCCCAGGAGGCCTTTAAGGTGCCGACGTGGTCAATAAGTTTTTTGTAAGTGTACTATCCAGTGATACTCGAGGCCCTTTAGCAATGTCGTCTGCGACCCCGCTGGGAGTCGCTTTTCGAAGGCTAAACACGAGTGTTCGAAGCACTTTTCCCCCTTGAGTTGATTCCATGACGCATGCTGCAAAGTCGTCAGCCGATGGTGAAAAAGCAGCATTGCAAACGCTGCTCGGCAAAGCTGAGATGAATGGTGATGCTGAATGCTCTTTTGCGCTTGAACGAGCCCATGAGTCAACTTTCAATTCACCATCATTTACATCATTAACCTTGGTCAACCATTATTAGAAACTAATGGCCATCATCTTTAAGCATCATTATCACGAATTAGTTGACCAGCCTAGCAACCTTCGACGAATCATTTTAGTAACGATGCTAGCAATCGTTTTAAACCATCCATTGACCAGCAAACTGACCATCAATGGACCGTTCTTTCAATCATCACCAGCCTTCAATTAGCCATCGGTTAACTATCAGTTAAAACCACTAGCCAACCATCATCAAGCATGGCCAACCATCATCAACCATCATTAATCATAATCAACCGTCATCAACAATCATTAGCCATCATTAATCCATGACCCTCACGCAGCCATCACCTGTCACACTTTGCCAGCGCTCAACTGTTGCGGAAACCGCGTCACCGAACCACCTCATCGAACCACCAGGATCCGCTGGCCACCGAGCAACGCGAACGGCGAAGGGCCAAGCTGACCGATGCCAAGGCCACGCTGAGACTTAGTTTGCTGGATGGCTTATACCCACTAACTCATGTTTTTGGTGTTTTTGGGATATGATGGATTTACCATACAACCACAAAAAAAAAAATAACAAGGGATCTAGAAGCCACCAAGGATGGTTTAGGCTGGTATTCTTACTAAATTCAATGTTGATGCTAATCTGGTGGGTGGTTTCGAACGTCTTTTATTTTCCCTAGTAGTTATAAACAATGGTTTGTTGATTAATGTATTTCATAGGGGTTCAAACCACCAACCAGTAATCATGATATCATTATCATTGTTAGGGTTGACATGGGTTGACAGTTTTAGGTTCAGATAGTGGATCATATAGTAGTTCATATTGTCTTTCTCAAGATAGGGGTGCCCCCGAATCATCCACTATTATCCCAAACATGTTTGGGGTCCCCAGGATTGAGAAACCATCAAATATGCTGGTTTATGTTGGTGCTGTTGGACAAAAATGTTGGCATTGCTGTTTCGAAATAGTAACCATAAACCAATATGATATTTCCTTATCATTCCTATTGTTGTTGGTTTGGGTACGTTTTGGTCGTCAAACACCATGCACCTATAGGTCTATGTTCACTTTTAGTATAGTGGACCTGGCAATCTGGTGGTGCCCAAGAGACGGTTGCAATTTTGGTGTCCAGAAATGGTTCGCTACTCCAACCAGCCTGGCAAAACATTCATGTTTGGCATGGAAACGAGGAATTGTTAACTATCAGGCTGTGGGTCTATATTAACCAAGCGATAACGGTGGATAATAACCAACGAACTATAGGGAAAACAATAGTGAATAATAGGGGAAGCAGGGGTACGGGGTTTTGACCCACAGCCATCAGTCAAGGACACACCCATAGCGTGGTTGACGAATCAAAAACCAATTGCAATATTGAAAGGAATTCAGAAATATTGACTATCGGTGACTCTCTCTCCACCAATAGGCATGACTTGCACCTGATACAAATTTGTTTGTATTCTTAATCATCCACTGGTGATGGTCAATGATTAGAAAAAAACGAGAAGGACGAAACTCATGGCCTATTGACTAAAACACGAACCCCCATCAACTCTCAGCCTTTCCCGCAACGGAGTTCAGAAGCAGATTCTGAAAATCAATGCACGATGAGAAGCAAACAAATTCCAAAATCACTGGTTTCCCCAGTGAGTTGCTAAACAGATGGTCATGTCACCTTGGTGACCCACGATGACCTGCTGTTGTTTTGTAGCCATCCTTTTTGGTCCATAATTTGATGACCTGCAAAAACCATATGTTTAAACCATATAATTTATGGTTACATAATTTTTGTAGCCATCATTTATGGTCTGCACAAACGTCCATCAAACGCCTCCCAAAAGATGGGATTCCCTCTCGACTGAACGGGGCACAGCTGTCCCCTGTGCTGTTAGGTGACCTCTCCGAAAAAAAGTGACCGCCTGGGTGGTGCCTCGGACGCCTTGGAACCGCACTTTTTCCGGGCAACAGCCATGACTTCTTGCTGGGAAGCCAACCTCTATAACGATTAAAAATGGTTAAGAATAGGGAATAATAGCAAAAAGTATCGTGAACAAATGGATCATCATGAGGGATCGATGAACCATTTTTGGTCATTGCTTGACGATTGAATTATAGTCACCACAAATCACACTGAATCATCATTCAAACATCATTTATCCATCAGTTCTCCATCATTTACCCACAAAAAAACAATTGATCATCGTTTACTTTTTTCTGGCGATGATCAATTGATACCTACCCATCACTACCTCTCACTTCTCATTTTTTACTTGTCATTTTTTTTACCCATCACTACCCACCTTTCATTCCTTGCAAGCCACCCACCTCTCCTGGACAGTCTCTGCGCAATCTGAGGTGGCGAAGTCGGGGATCCTGGCGGGACCGGACGCGGCTTCCAGGGTTTGCTGCGAATGAATCGACACAAAAATGATTGTTACAGTAAGTTATTAGGGGTTATGTAAGGGTTACATAGGGGTTATACAAGGAGTTATAAGGGTTGTATCGGATGATTTGTGGGATTGGAATTTTTGATGATGCTTCATGCTGGTTAATAGTGGTCAATGGTAAAGAATAGTGCTTCTGAACCAGTTTTTACAGGGGATAATATTGGTGAATAACGGACAGTGTGCCAATGTTTGACGGAAGTGTCCAAAGTCAAGATTGCGACGTGACTTATCTGTCTGCAACGTGACTTATCCGGTTGTGCAAAGCTATGGCTTGTTGCATAAAAGTCAGACTGCATTTTTTTGCCAAGGGGCAGGTGTGCGTCACGTGAAACAAGTAGCTGCAAGACGATCTACGATGTGATGATACTGTCGCAAGAAGCAGTTAAGCAGCCATTCCTGCGATTGACGCTGACAGATGGTATTTTGCATCCTATCATATCAACTACAGGTGCAGGCTTAGTGAACGGAGCGGACCTGCATGCCATTGCGTGTGCGCCGTATGCTTCGTGTTTTCACACAGCAGCGCCACCACAACGTGCAACTGCAACAGCAAGGCTGGCCGTCGCCTAAATGTAACTTAAAACGGTTCAGCGTTGTATTCTCGCAGAATGGCTGTGATCGAATCCTTGTGTGAGTCCAACATGTCGAACAACGAGATCCCGATGCTTTGAATTTAGAGTTGTGCAACTTGAAGCGCGTTGTTGCATACAAGCTCGCGTTTGGGGGTTATAACCATTAATAGTGGTCAGGAATAGGTAATCAAAAATTCATCGACAATGGTCCAGCAACTACTGGTTGGCGCTTTGGTTGACATCTGTTTGTTTCCCCAATTGTCTTTACAAATGGTTGGTTGACTAAGCAAATCTGATTATCAGCAATGATTCACATACATTAAAGGTATGGTATTGTTTGTGGTCACGGGTATGCTAGAATATGTCAACTTACTTTTTTAGAAAACCTATGTTTGTTAGACCATTTAGAAGGTGATCATTATTGACAGCAATTGATGGTCAGACAACCATCAGCAAATTCATGATTTTGGTGATCAAGATGATACGCAAATTAAATTGATCAGCTGACTATTGTTCAACGATGACCATGAATGTTGAACATCAACTCCAGCCATCAGGGTTCATTCCGTTTAATCCACCCATTATTATAATCAATTTAGGGGCATCACATGCTTCTCATTTCATGCGATGGGGCATTATACACACTATAGTGTCCTTGGGCATATGTTTTCCTTTGGAACCTTCAGTGGCACCGAGACAAAATTTTCACCCGCCCAGGCCGCGTTGGATCTCTTTGGCGACTTCGATATAGAGGAGGGTCACGAGGGGATGTTAAGACGTGGGACGATGCTAGGATAATGGTGGTGAACAAGGGTAGTTGCTGATGGTATTTACTGATGGTAGTTACTGATGGTAAACATTGACGGTAGTTTCTGATGGAAGTTGCTCGTGGTATTTTCTGATGATAGTTACTGATGGTAGTTAATTACTGATGGTATTTTCTGATGCTAGTTGCTGATGGAATTTACTGATGCTAGTTGCTGATGGTAGTTACTGATGGTAGTTGCTGATGGGTTTTCGAAAAAAGTAATCAATGATGGATTAATACATGTTAATCGATAGGTTCAGTCAAAACTTTTAAGCTCAGATTGGTGATATTTATTAGTTGAGTGTTTCTCAAGTTATAGGGGTACCCCAAAATCATTCTTTTTGAACCATTTAAAGAAATACACCAACCAATAACCAGTTCTAGGGGGTCTCTATTTAGGTCTGTGCCAAGACAGTGGTACCCCCAAAACCAATGGTGTCCGAGTAAAATGGTCGTTTTTGGTGGGTTTTTGATTACCCTATGGGTTAGCACATACAACCTATAGTTGCTTGCAATCCCAAACTTTATCAATCATTAACCAGCTAGAATGCACCATTTGTTGGTTGGTTAACCTACATTGAAAACCAACCCAACCACCAGTTGAGTTTGAATCTCCCAGAAGGCTGCCCAAAAGCGCTCGGGCGCGACTGGGGGCCGAAGGTGGCGTCACCCGTTTTTTTTTCGTTGGAGAGCAGCAACTGGTTGTGGACATGATGGTTTCTCAAGTTATAGGGGTACCCCCAAATCATCTAGGTATTTACCACTTATAGCAATAAATCAACCATTTTTGGGGCTGTGGCTACTTGTTACCCTGGATGTTGCTATTTGTTAGGTTGTCCGTATCATACCCTCTGCT
>VSDK01029533.1:313470-341898 GCA_009767595.1 Symbiodinium kawagutii | reverse complement strand
AACTGCTACAAACTCCGGTCTCACGCTTTAGGGCCCTGCCAGTATATGTATACAACTATATATGTATTTACAACTATATATGTATATATGTATATACATACTTCAATATATATTCATATATGGCCTGCAAGGGTTCTTTCTACTTGTAGCGTTGTCAGGTCATATGGTTGGTTTGACTGTTGTATCCCTCTTCTTGTTGCTGTTTTTTTTTGGGGGGGGCAGGGGGTGGGGGCTCGTGGTTGTTGATTGCCATGTGGTTCATAGATGTTCGCTGTCAGTCTCATGGCATATACATGTACCCCAATCATCCCCAATCCGGTTTACCGCGCATCAACCCCGCAGGTGTCCATGTTTGCTGACCCCCAAAAATGCAGAATGAGACTCTTGGTCTTGACCAACAGCTTGGAAATGCCATTGTCACTATTGTCAACAGCTATGAATCATTACAATAAATGGTGGTTTCTTAAAATAGGGGACCCCCAAAATGGTTGGTTTGATGCTATAAATGACTCATAAACTGGATGATAACTTGGGTTAGCCCTATTTGGAGAAGCACCCAAAGGCTTAAGCATGATTATCACGAATTTATTATTGTTGTTTCTTCTTACTTGTTTTTACCTACCAACCACCATTCACTAATAGGGCATGTGCCAAGCCATGATGGGTAATCAATGGCCCCACCAACCATAACTTTTGCGGTTCCCTATGGCTTGAGAAACCACCGTAGAGTTGATCCCCTATGATAAGCATTGATAATCAAAGGTATCCCCCATTCCAACCACATGATCTTTAACCAACCATTGGTTTACCAATGGAAATATATATAGAGTTGATCTATCCCCTAGTAAAAACCACCATAGAGCTGATATATCCCCTATGATCACCATTGATAATCAAAGGTCTCCCCTATGATAACCATTGATAACCTATGAGAACCATGGTAACCATTTTATCAATGGAAACCCCTCGGTTGTGGTGGTACCCCCCGTGGCTTGGCACATCCGCCAGGCGGTGGTGGGCTCAAGCTCCGGCCGGGCGCTCCAGGCGCTGGGCGACGCGGTCGTCGTGCTGTTCGAGCTGGGCCCCGTGTGGCAACGGTGAGTTGGCGATGGGGAACAGCTACTAGCGCATTAGTTATACCATTAACCAGTAATTAACCATTAACCAAGTAGCTGTATTGGTATATTACCATACAAATGGTACTATTAACTTGTATCATTAACTGGTTGCTACTTGGTATAATAACTGGTTAATGGTTAATGATAGGGGTATAATAAGCAACAATACGCTTGGGGATATACCAACTATATATGGCTATTGTTTGGTTAATAATAGGGTATAATAAGTAACAATAGTAGGGGATATAAGGGATATACCAGCTATATATGGCGAGCTGGGTCAAGCAGTTAACCAACCAAAAATAGGAGAGAATAGCCAACAGAACTATAGGTAAAAGAATGGTTAATGATAGGGGAACCAGGGGTACGGGATTTTGACCCATAGCCATATTAGTTAACAGCTACTAGTATGATCTAGTAGCTAATACTAGTGACATGGGTATACTCATATTATTAATATGGTTATCTATACTTGTAGTATTGGTATAATGGGTAACTCATATGGGTAACAGCTACTAATTTGGTGAATTGGAATACTTAACCTACTAATATGGGTAACAGCTAATGATGGGTAACAGCTACTGATAGCTAATAAGGGGAATGTTAAGTACTGCTTGTGGATACTACGGTTAATGTCTACTAATACTGGTTAAGAACGGTTTAGGAAAAGTAACTACTATTGGTGGTTAATAATGGTGGCTGATAACTAGCTGGGTAGTGTTTAAGAATGGTCAATGGCTGACAGTAAATAGTCAATGGTTAGTGATAGGGTAATGATAGGGTACAATACATAGGGGTCTATAGCTGTTAATGGTTAATGATAGGGGATACTAAGTGATTAATACCCTATAATTAGCGGTAATAACGTTGTTGCTGGTTAATAATAGGGGATAACTAACTACTGTATGGTTAAATGATGCTTCAACAAGGAGTATATGGCTAAAGAACCAACAATCGCTAACTAGTTGGGCAATGGTTAATAATAGGTTAACAATAAGTAACAACAGTAGGGCATATACCAGCTATGGCGAGCTGGGTCAAGCAGTGAACCAACCAAGTTCATGGGGGAAAAGTGCACCAACAAAGTCATAGGGAAAACTTGCTGGTTAATGATAGGGGAACCGGGGGGACTAAGGGTGAACTGACCCACTGCCATTTGTCACTGCCATTTGTTGACCTAGTGAAATCAATGGTTGAGAATAGTGACTCATGCAGCAGGTCAGCGATGGTTGACAGATGGCTCAATCAGTTAGCCATCAATTATGGTGGATAAGTATAGATAAGTTCACCAACAAAACTCTCTGGAAAAACAATGGTTAATGATGGGGAACCAGGGGTACAGGGTTTGATATGTGTATATATATATATATATATTTGTATATACATATACATATCTGCATGGTTTCCCTAGCAATAGGGGGGTAGACCTAGTGAGAATGGTTGATGATAGTGGCTAAAAAGGGATAATCACCAATAATAATGGTTAAACAACTACTGGGTGTTTCTCAAGTCAGTTTGGCGTACCCCCAGATATCATCCTTTCTATGAACCATTTTTAGTACTAAACCACCCATAACTTTGGGATTCCCGTTTTTGAGAAATACCCATATGTATCTCTACGAAATATAAATATACATACAACCATATGTACCCTCATCCATCCATCCAGCCAGCCAGCCAGCCAGCCATCCATCCATCCATCTATCCATCCATCCATCCATCCATCCATCCATCCATCCATCCATCCATCCATCCATCCATCCATACATACATACATACATACATACTTATCTATTCTTCTCTAATCTTATCTAATCCTATATAATCTGATCTAATCTGATCTAATCTGATCTAATCTGATCTAATCTGATCTAAGCTGAGCTAATCTGATCTAATCTGATCTAATCTGATCTTATCTAATCTTATCTAATCTTATCTAATCTTTTCTAATCTTTTGCAATCTTATACAATCTTATCCAATCTAATCTCATCAAATCTAATCTAATGTAATCTAATCTTATCTGATCTTATCTGATCTTATTTGATGTATGTTCTCTTGTCGTGTCTTATTTTGTCTCGTCTTGTCTTGTCGTATCTTATCTCATCTCATGCCTATCCTATCCGATCCGATCCTATCCCATCCTATCCTAATCCCAGTCTAAATCCTAATCCTAACCCTCACCCTAACACTAATCCCAATCCTTACCCTTATCCTATCCAATCCTATCCTCTCCTATCTGTTTGTTTGTTGATCTCTCAATCTTTTTTTCTTTTGTACACATGTATATACGTGTAATGAGTGACATCCTCAAGATGTAAGTTACTCATTCAACGACAGCTTGGAGTTGGACACCCCGAAAACACGACTCCAGCTTTGCCGTGTGTAGGTGGTATTGCCAGCCCCAACAGAGGTGCCCTGCCAGGGCCAGGCGTGTCCAAGGATGGCGACTAGTAATGGACTTGGACGATGATGGCCAAAGCAAAGTACTACTGTTAGGTGTTTATGATAAAGACTAACAATACTGGATTTGGATTGCCAACACCATTGCGCCAGTAACAATCAACAGAGGCTATATGGGGAATCTCAAGAATTGATGGTTTATCACTACAAGCGATTCACGTCGGATGATTTTTGGGGTCCCTGGGTTTGAGAAACACCCATATTGTGGATAAGACTACGGACCCGAAACAAATCATGACTGATATTCATTAAGATTGATGATGGTTGATTGATCAGGAGCAGAATTGCTGGAGAATGCTTTGCAGCGGAGTTACTGGTTGATAAATGGGGATAAGAAGCTACAGTATCTTGCAATAAATGGAGACAATCATAAAAACTACTGGTTTGAAACTCGGTTACTGGTTGATAAATGGGGATCATATCATTTTGTCAGCACAAAATCAGCAGCTGATGTTTCGAATGCGTTGAGCCGGATGTTCTCCATGAACAGCATGTACATGGCTATGTGGAACATCGTAAAAATGAACAGACACATTCTTCCAATGGTGGTGCGATTTGATATTGACCCACCTCCATATTTTGGTTGTGGTTGAAATGATAGAGACCCTTTGCTGCTTTAGCTTCGAACCACATATCCACATTGATCGTCATCAAGCAGTTCTCATGGCTGGGACCCCCCAGCCATCATCGCCATGCCAGCGTCGCCACCATCACGACATCGAACACTTCAATACTGGATTCTGGTTTCAAGTTTCTTCCACCTAGTATTAACCCTCTCCCGGCGGTTTCAATATTTTGTACAGTGTTTTCTCTCGTGGCTGTAGTCTCAGGGCACAGGATTCTTTCCAAGAGGATTGGGACACCTGCAAGTTTCAACATTCGTGTCCCCAGATACAGCCAGCAACTTATAGGGACACAGGGTGATTTAGATCATCATGGATCATCAAATACCAAAGGACACAGTTTCTAGTGGTTTTTTTTGGTACCACGTGGGGTGATCCATAGATGCACAACTCGGGGTTTTCCAAAGATCAGAACTTGAGATGGATTGGGGGTACCACTAATGGTCACAGACAGCCAGCCGGTGAACAGGACGGGCACATGATTTCGAGCCACCGAAGGATGGTACCACAGACGAGGACGGACATGTTGACCCTGGGAGAAATCATAGAAGATGACAACCAAACATTTCTGACTGTTGTAATATATATAAATAAATATATATATATATATTTGGTGCTATCTGAAAACAGGGGACCCCCAAAATGGATGCTTTAGCACTATAAAAGAATGAAATTGAATGATTTGGGGGGTTCCCTATTCTGAGAAACACCCTATATATGCTGGTTGTCGGTTTCTATCATTTTTCATTTTCACGAAGAACTATTATGTAACGGTGGGTCGACGAGTTGACTAGCGCATATTTTTCTCAATTTCTTCAGGTTGAAACCACCAATCAGTGGTGGTTTCTCAAGTCATAGGGGTACCCCCGAATCATCCATTCTCAACCATCTATGGCAATAAACCAACAATTTTTTGGGGATTCCCTATTTTGAGAAACCCCATATATAGCCTAGCAACAAAGAGTGCAGCCTCGGTGCTGCCACGCAACCATCATGATCCAATGATCAACTGCTCGCCCTACCCGCACCCTTTGGTTACCTCAAATTGGCGGCTTCACCCTCAAACTGACAATTTTTCGTGGGTTCTTTGGGGAAATCACATAAATAATATTTAATTATGTACGCATATATATATATACACACGAATATACACAGTAGTACATATATATATATATATATATATGTATACAAAAATACATATACATAGCTCTATGATCCAGTATGGGCATGTCTATGGCATCTTGTTTGGCGGGCACAAGGCTGCAGGAAGCGATCAATTTCTCTTGGGCGCAATAGTTCTAGACAGCTCCGTATGCGCTATCAACGAAACTAAGAGAGCAGCTCAGTGCGGTAGTTGTGTGTTTGCTATGTCACTGGATGACTCTCTGCGGATTGCCATGTTCACGGCAAGGAATGCCAAAGGACCTTCGACAATGCCGTATCTGATAGATATAGACATTCTAGTCACCAAAGATGGTAGATGTCGACTGCAGAAGTGCTTTGTAACCCGAAGTTGATTCAGTGGACATGTCATGCTCCATGTTTCGGATTGTATCATGTCGCACCCTGTTTTGTTGATACTGTATTCGTATTTGGTTTTGTTTGCATGTTTGATCGTTGAACAAGCGGTTTTGGTCGTAGCGTTTGTAGTAGCATCACTTCTGTGATCAGACGCCCTCAAGTTTGTGTTGCCTTGATCACAAGCCCAAACATGACCGTTGATGGACAGCCCCGTTGCTGATACACCGCAACTGTCGTTGATCAATTACATGCGCCAACTTTGTTTGTGACATTCCCAATTCCTATCTTATATATCAATGTCCAGAAATACAAAACAATAGTAGTAGTAATAATCACTTGGACAAGATAACACGTGATTACCAAAAGATATCAACAGTATATGCATACACGTGCACACACACACACACACATCTTGCAATCTTCTGCTAGTCCTTTGCGCTTCTGCCGATCTCCAACTGAGGAGAAGCACAGCCCGAGATCTCCAACCTCCTCTGCCTCTCCCAGTAGCGAGGAGAGCTGCAGCATCGCTGTTCCAAAGCAGTGATGAGTGGTGGAAACCGCTATGGTTCATGCGCTTCCTTATCTGGTTCCTGTGAGTTTTGTAATAGGTATGGATCTATATGATCATAGGATCCATACTTTTTGAAAACAGATCATGTGGGATCCATACCTGTTCCTATAATCTGAATAGAACGGAAATGGATCCTATAATATCCTAAGATTCCTTGTTTTTTTCTTTTTTTCTCACAGCAAGCTCAAAAAGGATTTCTCATTCCTGATTCTGAACACGTTGAATCCCTAGCAACTATCCATTCATGCGCCAGAACGAGTGGCGGCGAGCTTGACCCAGACTAAAAGCCAGGCTTAGGTACACTACTGTATGCTATGTATGAACATATGGTTGTTTCTCAAAATAGGCAACCCCAAATATGGTTGGTTTCGTACTATAAGTGATTGACTTGGATGATTTGGGGGCCCTATTTTGAGAAACCCCCATATGTATATGTATATATGTGTATTGTAGTTAGCATGTGTATGCTTCATATCTTTCTCTCTATATATGTATGCCTCTCTGTATGTGCCTCTGCATTTATATATGACATGGATCTAAACCAACCAGACAAGAAAAGGCTACTGTTGTAAGTTCAATAGGGATATCAAAGGTATCGTCCACCAAAGTCAAATTGGATGGTGAGTTTTGGAGTACTTTGGGGATTGTTGTTATTGTGGGATGGCTATCCAGTGATTTTGAGCACTGTTTTCAGAGACATTCGTTTACAATTAGTTTAGGGTGCAACACAGCGCATTACCCTTTTTCGGCGGGGATGGGATGTGGGGGTGTCCAGCTTCTGGATATAGCCAGATGTCAATGGCTGAACATCTGTTCAAAGCGGGAACAGCGCCCATCCTCCTGCCGCATGGTTCTCCCCAGTAAATCCCACTTGGGACAGTTCATGTGCATGTATGCATTCCCATCATTCATTTCAAGAATTCAAAAACAAAGGGCCTGGGCAGGATTTTGAAAATATGACAAGATTGACTTCTGGGCAAATCTTGTGGTTTGGGCAAAGCCCATCCATTTACCATACAAGTGTATGTTTATACAGTTATACATATATGACGGTACTGTACATATACACATATGATACTGCACGTATATGTGCTGCACATATATGTGATGTATATATATATATATTTATATGTATTCTATGTGTGTATCTGCACATGGACATCCTTCCGAACTGGGATAAGTGCGACTGCCACGTGGACACTCGACTCACCACACTGTTGCTGTTTGCGCTGCCCGAGGATAAGCTGGAGACCTGACTGCTGACTGCTTCGTAGCCTGGGCTTTGGTGCTGATCAGAGCTGGAACCCAGAAATGGCAATGTGGTGAAATCCATGGGATTCCACGGGTCTTCACCTCCCGTTTTCCATCAGCCAACCCAGAGAAACTGCAGCAGTTCGAGGTTCCAACCGTTCGCTAATTCTGATCGCTGGTTGGTCATACCTGTGACTTCTCCCACTGTTCAACGAGCTTCAACCAACTCAGGTATGTTTGGTCCGGAAAAATGCTTGATGAAAGACCCGCATAAACCATGAGCTGTTCCTGGGATACTGAGTACAACGGTGCTTGGTACTTTCCGGTATTAGCCATCATAACATAATCATCATGAAGTGTAGTATAACCGTCATAAATCATCATAAACCGTGATGTTAATCATCATTGAGCAAAAAAAACAAAGTATTGTAAGGCGGTCTTCATGAATGGGCAACATCCTGCACCAGTTGCAAATATGCAAACCTATTTCGTGCTACACCCAACGATGTCATGATAGGGGATGCTCATTTTGCTCCAATGATTTTGCTTCATATCTGATTGTACATCATGCATCATCATGCAATGTTGCATAATTATGCGTATCATCGTTTGAATATAAACATAAACATATATATATATATAAATATACATAGTATGTATATATTTTGAGAAATCATACATAGATATATACTGGAACATACATGCATATATATATATATATATAAGTATATATACAAATATGCGCGCAAGGCCTGGGCTTGTCAATTGAACATCACTACGCAGTGATTTTGAGTTTATGGTTTTATTTTGGGTGCAGCTGTGGTCCAGCAGAAAAGCCGGTGCCCCGCCTTGCGGAGCTTTGTACCAGGCCATCCCCCGAGAGCAGAGTCATGCCCAAAGTCTGGCTGGGGGACGCCTCAGCAGTCTGAAGAGCGTCAGAACAAGCATGTTTATTGACCGACCAACCAACCATCCATCCATCACTTATTAATTAACCCCATTACTAATTAACCATTGGACCATCATGATTCATCAATTTTCCATACCTGTCACGGAACACAGGACTTCAACTTTTGTTGACCAGGTGAGTTGTGTGGATTGACTATCAAACATGTTCCTGGACACAGGTGGTCATAGGAGATTGAGCTTCAAAAATAAGTGACGTCGACAGAACATCGGCGGAACGAGGGCCAGGGATCATGATTATCCCCACAGGGCCAGGAAGAGTTCTTTTTTGAACATACTGGAACCATCTTGGAAATACTGGAACCATCTTTGTCCATCCTAGGTCCAGGGACTGGAACCCACTGGAACATACTGGAACCCCCAAAAGCCCATTGTTGGTCAAGTCACAGGCACCAGTCATGGGTGAAACAGGTGCAGCAAAGATTGAGACGTCACAGGCATTTCCGTTTGTCACATCAATGGGGCGCCGATCTCCTTTTGGTGTGTTTTCTTTAGGTTTTTCCCATGGTTTTTCCATCAAGTTGACTGGCTGGTGGTTTTAAACATTTTTATTTTCCCTAGTATTTATTAACCACTGGTTGTTTGACTGATATTTTTCATAGGGGTTGAAACCACCAATCAGAAGATGATTTTTACCATGGCTTTTCCATGGTTTTCAACCATGGTTTGCTTCTTGGTGACCTGAGATCATTGGGATCTCCAGCCACGGACTCGAGTAGATATGCCGAGCGAAGCAGCGAGCCGCGCCAATCCATTCGAGTGGCGCTGCTTTGGGAGATCCAACAGGACCTGGAGAGGAAGGTGTAACGAACAGTAGAAGCGAGTAGCAATACCAATCTTAGGATAAAGATCTACTAATTGAATTGGTCAAACATCAGTAAAATAATTACCATATAACAGATGCTACATCATCGGTCTGATCTTATTGATGAGGTACTAGTTACCATCAGTAGATAGCCATACCCTTTCCAATCTAACTAGTAAAGCATACTAATCTCGCTAGTATGGTGATTTATTGCAAAACGTCATTGCCGAGTTATGAACATCAGTGTCAAATGTTTCTTTTGGGTGACATGATCATGCTTCCATTTTGAGCAGCTGGAATCGCACGGGTTACTGGCTTTAATTGACCGACAATCAACACTCGGTCATATTTGAGCATTTCCACAAACAGTCATTGAGAGCAAACAACGATCAAGGATATACAGCCATTATGAGGTCAGCCATGATGAAGCACCTCCAAAGCAATGCAAAAAAATCTGGTTTCAGCTTCAGCACAAAAAACGTTGAGTTTGAGGATGCACGATTCCTAGCCAATGATCTGCTATCACGATGTATCACGTATAATGCCACGCCAGTGGGTTCAACCCATCACAAAACTTGCTGCAGACCGGCCAAACAACAAGGACCCCCGGCCAGTGCTGCAGCAAGGATCCCCGTGTTCACGTCGGTGCAAGGGGGCGCCACCTCAGCCACAGAGGATGGCATGGGGTTTTTTGGATCGGCAGTTTTCGGGGCCTGGCCACTGAGCAACCATCGTAGGTAAGGGTTTCCAGGGGTATTTACATACCTTCTGCCTTCCATACCTCTGCAATCCATACCCTTTGCCTTCCATACTGAGCAACCATGGATCAATGTATTGAAGGGTTTGCAATCAACAAGAGCACGCGCGCAAGGTATGGTAAAATTATGTATCCAGGGGTCCAGCAGATCTTTGCTGGCTTGAATCTAGGGTTTACCATCAAGATATTACAGGGATGGCAGCATCCTCATGCATGACAGCCTCTCTTCCAAATGAGGTTTTCTGAGGCAAAGCAGCTCGCTTTATTCATGAGTGCTTGGCTCAGCTTTATTCAGAGGTAGATTACTCATATTAGGTCAACATTAATTAGTCTATATGGTGATTATACTCCGGTAGGTTTCCTCCATATGGTGGTTTTTCAAGTCATAGGGGTACCCCTAAATCATCCTTTCTTAACGGTTGATAGTAATAAACCAACCACAACTTTAGGGTTCCCTATGGCTTGAGAAACACACATCTTTGGTAGATTTTCTTAGATCCCATCATTAACCAGGCTGTTTTGCCTATAGTTTAGGGGTTATTATCCACCATGAAATTGGTTGGTCAATATTAACCCATAGCCATATTCTTAGATCCCATGGCTGGTGTGAATGGATGCCTGGCAACTGTCCACTTGGACCCCGTTTCGGACCCGTTTCGCTGCAGATGTGTCGTGGCGGCGTCGACAAACACGCGCCACAGTACTGGTGACAAAGACACTTCACCAAGCAGAAAAAGTGGCGATTCGCCAGCAGCCAAGACCCAACCGTACTGAAACTTCAATGGTTGGCTTCAATGGTTGGTTAATCAATGGTTGAGGTAGCATCAATGGTTAATCAATGGTCAATATTGATGAACCACACCCATATTGAATGGTTAAACCATCGTTGATGATATGGACATCAATTGTTTTCGTATGCTGAACCATGATTACACAATTGAGTTTCGGTCCAACATATTTATGATTGATTGATGCTAAACCATTTAATTATGGTAAATCACAATTTCAACCAGCCATTGATGGTCAATGAATTGATACCTAAGAAAAAAATCGATCCCCATTGTTAATAAATCTGGTGAACCAACATGGCAATGGAAAATCACCATAGTCTAATAGAGAAACCCTGGGAAACCATCAACCATTATATAATGGTCAATAAATTGAGGGCCAACTAAAATTTCAATCCCCATTGTTGGATGAATGGAATGATGATCAATGGTAAATCATGAAAAAAATCCCTGGGAAACCATCAACCATGAATGGTCCATGAATTTCAACTGGTTAATGATTAAAAATGGTGAATATTCATGAATGACGCGCCAATGAATGATTAATATCATCAACAACCAATGAATAACCATGATTGGTTCTCAATTAACCAGGCTTTAAAGATTATTATCAACCATCAATTGATTTTCAGCCGGGGAAACCCCATGATTCCCACTTAGTAAGTGATCTCAAATCCCATGGTTTCTAGGGGTTATAAGCTACCTTATAGGGCTTGATACCTCCAAGTATACAACCATGATTCCCATCACTGGTCAATAGTCATGGCACCATCCGAGTCACGGTTCGTGTTCGTGGTGATCGATGAGCGATGTCAACAGCAACTGGAGTTCACCAACCAACTAATGGTTCATAGTGGTTAATAATGGTTAATCATAGGGCATAGGGTATAACTAACTACCTACTATATGGTCAAATGATGGTTAAACAACTACTATATGGCGAGCGACCGGGTCAAGCAGTTCACTAACCAATGGGAGATAATCACCAACAATAGGGAAAACAATGGTCAATGATGGGGGAACCAGGGGTGAACTGACCCATAGCCACATGTATATCTATTGATGTTGATTGAAACACATATACGCATAAGACCAGTTTCTCCTTCAAATGTCCTTGCCTTTGTTTGATTGCGTCCATTTGCCCGGGAATCTTTGGTCCTGTCACTGCCAGATGGTATCTCCAGTAATCGTAGTAATATATTGGTGGGATTTTTTTCGGTTATGTAGGTTCAAGAGTCAGTAAACACTTTCAAGCTACTCGAATATCACTTCTGCTTCCACCAAGTTGTGACGCATTTGTATACCTTGGTTATATTTGGTCATGTGTTGGGTCAACAGCTAATACCATGTATACAGTGTACATATATATATACATCTATATGCACATACATGTATATACACATATATATATATACAGTGATATGTACATATTTATATGTACATACATGTAAATATATATATATATATACACATGTATATACATGTATGATACGTGGTGCCACCCCAAGATCCAATATACATATGCGTACATCCATAGACAACCGCGCGATCTCTTTGGCCCCGACTCGTTGCTGGTCTTCTGGAGAGGTTGATGGGAACTTTTTGGATCACCAGATGATCACCATATGATCCCTGCAAATCATATGGTGATCATATGGTGATCATATGGTGATCACGTGGTTGGTGATCACCAATGACTATATGGTGTTGGAGAGGTTGATTGCACCATTGTGGCTCAAACTCACTGTGAAGCCTTGCTCCAAAAGAAGTGCTGTCGCGACGCGTGAAGCCTTGCTTTGCCGTGGAACTCGTGGGGTCCTCCAGCGCGTTCGAACGCAGGGTACGCAGGGAACACGATCTTTCGACCTGAGTTTCGGTAGACTGCAAGTCTTGTTATGTCTTGTTGGTGCTTTTGAACATTCTTTTCCTTGTCAACAGATGTTTACACATGGCTGGTTGATTGTCGTACAAGTTGTATATAGAGGGGTTGAAACCGGCAACCATGATTTGGTCAACCACTAAATATACGCGGGAAGCAGTAGCAAACCCCAAGCGCTCCCAGATTTTTTTCTCCAGAAAGTCTTCCATGCAGCCTCAGCATCATTATAGGTATGGAAATATGGCTGTATGCGTGCTTTACCTTTCTCTGATATGATTGGTATTGTCTATGGAATTTGCCATACCGGAGTCAGTACAAGTCTGTTGGTTCTTCAAGAAGTTTAAGTATATGTTACTTGTTGTATCGACGAGCTCTCACTAGGCAATCGTCAAGGGGTCGTAACTATGGGTCTCGAAAAACTAGGCTGCCAAGTCAAAGGTCTGCCATGTCGAGCTGTCCATGCATCGATCTATCAACTCATGCTCAAGCTATCTCAAGCTACCATAAGCAATTCATCCTTAGAATGTGAAGAATGTGACAAATGTGCAAGGTGGGCCCCTAAGCAGCTTCAAGTTGGGCTAGAACTAGGGTAACTACCAGTTATGGTAGATGTTGTAGTTAAGTGGCCTTACCACGCAAGTCATGACTAGGGAAGCCAACCTTCTATCTATTTCAAGCTATTCATGCCAGAAATGGGTGACGTATACATTTTCAAGAATACTGTATTATGAATGGCTGCAACCATAGGTTCCCCTAGATTTTCCCATGCATAAATACAACGAAACTGAACTAGTCTGAGGTTGGTAATCAGTTGATAGAGTCGGTTCCTGGTTGATTCTACACTACATTGAGATCATTGAGATCATTTAGTCAATTTTATGTCGGTTTTACTCATGTTCATGCACCTGGTGCCCGAAACTATTCCCCAAGAAAGAATCATTTGAGTAGCGACAACCCTCAGGTAGCGCACCGGCCCAAGGGGCAAGTCCTGATGGTTTCTGTTTTGCCATGCACCTAAATGTACTCTAATGTTGGCAATACTAAGGTTGGTTTCGAGTTTCCCAGACAAGTTAGGACATGGCTTGGTGACTCGCCCAGGCCCTCCATGGACATGGCACTTGAACAAGATCGGCTTTCCGAGGTGCGAAGGGATAGCAATGATCCATGGTTTCGAATAGCAACAGTTCTGCAACGCTATAAGAGTTATAGGAGATATAGGAAATGTTCATATAACCTGTAAGAGTTATAATAGCAACAATATAACACTCCAAGGGTTATGAAGGTTATAGGAGGCATTTCTGTTAATAATGGTCAATAGTATAGGGGATAGTAACACAGCACAATCAACAAATAATGGTTCATTAAACAACTACTAATCATAGGGGGTTTCTTGAAAAAGGGGACCGCACAAAAATGGTTGGTTTATTCCTATGAATGGGTAAGACTGGATGATTTTTAGGTACCTCTTTTTTGTGTAACGACGACATTAATATCATCATAGCTGTAATCAGATATATAGTAGATCATAGGATTTAGCTATACCAAATGGGGATATACCTATTCATAAATCATTTCACTTGCAGTTGTAACAACAAATCTCTATCATACATTTATATACACATATTTACATGTGTATATATATCTATACATATATTTATATATGAATGGACGTCTACAGCCGTAGGACACACCAGTTACGCTACAAATAGATAGATAGATAGATAGATAGATAGATAGATAGATAGATCATGATAGATAGATCATGATTGATAGATCATGATAGATAGATCATGATTGATAGATAAATCATGACAGATACTTGTAGATAGATCATGATAGATAGATAGATCATGATAGATAGATCATGATAGATACTTGTAGATAGATAGATAGATAGATAGATAGATAGATAGATAGATAGATAGATATATAGATTGATAGATCATGATAGATAGATCATGATTGATAGATAAATCATGACAGATACTTGTAGATAGATCATGATAGATAGATAGATCATGATAGATACTTGTAGATAGATAGATAGATAGATAGATAGATAGATAGATAGATAGATAGATAGATAGATAGATAGATAGATAGATAGATAGATCATGACAGATAGATAGATCATGATAGATAGATAGATAGATAGATAGATAGATAGATAGATAGATAGATAGATAAATAGGTAGATAGATACATAGATAGATAGATCATGATAGATAGATCATGATAGATAGATCATGATAGATAGATAGATAGATAGATAGATAGATAGATAGATAGATAGATCTATATACGTACCCTTTGGGCCAAAGTTCTCCGAAAGGAAACAGGGGTGGGGTGGGGTGGGATGGGGTGGGAACGCATGTTGACGCTACGTGGAGGATGTGTTGGGGTGGGGAACCATTTTTTTAAGGTACCCCAACCCAACCCCCCATAACGTCTTGATGATGCCCTGGAAATTTGGTCCAGCATACCACATATAAACGCTATCTATCACGCTTGAGACCCACAATCAAGGAGACAGAACAGTTTCCGAGAAATGCATGCGGATGAATTGTCGGGAGCCACCATTAGGAATGATTTGTTATGGGTTAACATTGATGATCCGTTTTCATCGGTACACATGCCTTGATTTAAACTCGAGCAAGTTTTTCCATTCCGCTCAAGAAGAGCTTGCTTGGTCGGCTTGGCGAGGCCTTGTACACCATCAACGATGTGGTGGGACACATGCGCCATTTGCAGGCGGCCGAGATATGCACGTCAGACAAGGTTGGGGCCGTCAGCTGTTTGACAAGTCGCTGTTGCGAGTGCCACTTTCTGACAAGTCGCGGTTGCAGGTTACCACGAAGCGCCTCAGCACGCATGCATACGTCAGCACGTGCGTGATAGTTTCTGGCAGAGACAGGTGTCAGTAGAGTTCAGCAGTAGCACCTAACCGTCCCAAGTGGTCCCTTCAAAGGGGACGATCCCGTGTGAGTGTTGGGATATCTGCGTATCCTTCTTATGTTGATTCGCGTATTGGTTGATGGTTTCAAATGTCTTATGTTCTCATCCCTCACCATGACATTTTGTAGAACTTGAAACCAGCAACCTTGCTTGACTATTCCGGTAGGGCTGCACTGCAAGGTGGTGGGGGATTGTGATCATTCATAGCAGTTGTCCACGTGCCCTGGTACCGTCCCAACCATCCCCAAGTCATCATTTTTGAAGGGAAACCACCACTTTTAGGGGTACAGTGCTAGCATTGATGCTAGTCAGCTGCTAGTCAGCTGTTAGTCAGCTGCTAGTCCGATAAAAATGGATCATATCTCCCTGTTATCTCATCGCCCTTCCCCGACCATCAACCTTTAGCAATCCTTTTCAAACATAAGCGTGAAACCATTACACCAAGGATCGGCAACTTGCATGCATCCAGAGGATGAGGTCATGGGTCAGAACTTTCATGGGTTCCTAGTTGCGGTTCCTATAATCTATCTAACGTTGTTTCTTTCCTTTGGTTTCAAGCACTACTTTTTCGGTTTGAAGGCCCCTATCAACATTATCCTGTATGTATCTTGCTTCCCCAAAATGCTTGTGGTGGTCAAGCATCCCCATGGGCGTACCCTCGAACTTTCCAGCAGGTTGACTTGAACGATGCGCACAATGTACTCTTGGCTGCAGAGCGGGATGCGGAACCAAAGAGCTGACCCAGTAGCTGGTGATATGTACACGTATACAAGTGCATACAACATCATACAACTACATAGGTGCACCGATGCATAGGGATGTAGATGATGAATAGATAAGTATAGACAGATAAATACACAGACAGATCGATCAGGAATCATTTCCAGAGGCTTTTTATAAATCCATGAAATGTTAATCCCAATCCGTCGCTGCCACAGTTGGTACACGCTCACTATTGGTGGCGTCGTGGCTCATCAAACCTGCCTGCACAAATGGGATGGTTCTAATCCACTATCCACAAATGAAATCTGAACAGCAGCAAAGGCAATGGGATATCTTCAAAACGTCGGCACAGTTCGAAGGGTTACGCGTCGAAGAACGACCATGTAGGCGTAGAAGAAGATCGTCTCTAAGCATGTGGCCCAAGGAGATGACTTTGTCTGACGAGAGTTCGAAGTCACAGCCACAAAGTGACCAACACGACTTACGACTTGTGATCCTTGTTGGCTTAATGATGTTTTGATTATTGATTCATGGCTCTTGTTGGTTCACAATGAGGATAGATGATGTTTTCGTTGGACACTTCCAAGTGGTACCCAGCTCATCCCAACTCCAACTTGACCGCCGCGCCGCCACTAAGATCGCGCAGATTTGTCAGGGCGTGGGCTTCATTGGTTTGGCCATGTGGTTGATCTTTGCAAACAACTCCAAGGTGAGGAAGTGACCACGTCTGGGGCGGGTTGGCTGCCTAGTGGACTCAGCGACCCAGCAGACTCAATGTGGTCACATCAATGGTCATTGTCCAGTGATTCAGACTCCAGCTATTGTATTCAGTTGGAGCTTGGGTTATCTCTCCCGCTTTTTTTCCATCTCGGATGATACTTCGAGGCCAAGGGTGCCCTTCAAAAAATTGACTCGACCACGTATCAACTCCTTATCCAGCGTTGACCCCGGCTGGTGGTTGGGAGCTGAGGCGCCGTAGCTATAACCTAAAAAGAAGCTATCATCTATCAATGTTAGGAGTCTTCGAGTTATAACATAGTGTTCAAGCTCCAAATGTTAGGAGTCTTACAGTCTTAGAGTTCAATATTATTCAATTCTTTAGCTTTTTTTCTGCGTCAATTTACAGTTTTGGACACTACGTTTTGGTTGCTGTAGGATTCAAAGGTTGAGGTTTTGAGGTTTTACATTCACAAGCCACGGTTGCGCGATCACAGACAAGGTTGCACAGTGGTACCTTACAGGAAGATGTTCCTACATTCGCCATGCGCATGCCTTGGAAAGCAGACCGAAACGGGATGCCACATCATGGCTGGTTGGTGGTTCCAAACATGTTTCTATTTTTTCCAATATTTGAGATCAGAGGAGTTCCAAGCACCACTTCCCACTTTCCAGCACTTTCCCACAAAATCACGTTGAAACCACCACCAGCATGGGGAACCCCTGCCAGCCACCCATGGCAGCACCCAGCCATCAACGGCCCCTGTGAAGGTGGCTGTTGCCCAGCTGCTGGTCTGCACTGTTCTTCGAGCTGGTTGCAGCACATGGGGGTCTCGCTGGGGGTGCCCCCCAGTTATCATCCAGGCTATGGGCTATGCATGGCTATGGTTGTGTTTCGTAGGGGGTATCCCCCCAGTAATCATCCAGGCAATTGATCATTTCTAGTAATACACCGTCCATTTTCAACGGCTTCCCAATTTCAAGAATCCCACGTATCGGACATTTGTATACATTTGTCGGGATGCCAGTTGAAGCTGATCATTGGGGGTGCGGCTTTTGCTTGATGAGGGGTTGTAGCCAACCTGAACGTACAACAAGTTGACAATCATCAGTCAAATCTGACATGTCACTGAAGGTAAGTATACCAAATGCATTAAATCCTTTGAATATGAATCCACTGACCTTCAACTGCTACATGGGTATGGGGCCAAGTTATATACCCCCCAAATGGCCATTTACAATGGACAACTGTTATAAACGAATGGTTTTTGGGGTACCCAATGGCTTGACCCACAACCACAGTGTTGTGTGTTGTGAAGGACAGGATTCATCTCCGGGAAGTTCCTCAAGGGCATCCTTTGAAGGGAGGGCAATCGCGTCAGCCACAAAGGAAAGGCGCCCCACCCCAACAAGGAAAATAGAGATCGATGAGAAATTTTGGTTGCAACAACAACTGGTATTAGTAATGGCAATAGTGAAACCCGTACCTAGTAGCAGATGAAAGTACTAGACAGTAGTCATCAGTAATCAGCTTAGAATCATTTCTGCGTTAACTCAGCTGAGTAATCGTTAGTAATCAGCTTAGTAAATGTTTGTTAATTACTGAGGAGTGGAGGGTTGGAACACAAAGGGCATGGTGTGACTGCCCTTGAGTGTCACGACTGCTCTGAGGAAGGCTCCGCTGGAACAACGTCATGCAGTATGTACCTTGGGGATCGGGGTGTTGCCAGGGAAAGCCGCGCAGACCCTGCATTTTCATGCAGAATATGCCTATGCCTCCAGTTACCATTTATGGTAGGTGACCAACAACAATGCTACACTGGTTTCTAACAACTAGGTAACTATATACGTATATATAGCTGGTTTCTACTATGTTCTACCAGTCTAGTAGGTAACCAACCCCAGTCACAACAATGGTAGAAAGCAGCTGGTTACCTACGTTTGTGGTGACTGGAAGCATACGGTATGACAGAAAAAGTGTATGTGTTGTACTTTCCTTGCATCGAATGTATCATAATCGAAGGACTTTCTATACTTGTGGCAGAAGTGGACAAAAGAATCAAATGGTAGGTTCTCAAAATAGAGGACCCCCCAAAATGGTTGTTTTATTCCTATAGATGACTAATAATTAAACTCAATGATTTAGGGGACCCTATTGTCAGAACCCCTCAAATGGTGCCTCTTTATGGTCCTTGGTGCTGCACTTTTTTTGCGTTTTCTTGCACCGGTGGCGTCACGAGAATAGGGGATCCAAGTCGTTTGACGGCCATTTGTCCCATTTTAATTCAACTGGGTGGGTTTGTTGACCCTAAAATGGGAAACCGTGGAACTTTAGTTCCAATGTACCTTGGAGGGTATACAATGGAATCACTTCAGTTCCTGCCGTACAAATTGCGGGGCGGCTTTTTGCGGTGCGAAAGAATAATTAACGATGGCCGCTTGCAGTGCGGAGCTTCTTCAGCAGTGGGCGAATGTGATCATCCCAGGTGTCATTTGCCATAGTGACTAGCGGCTGCTGGTTCGGAATGCTCTGAATGCACCATCTGAATAAACTGTATGATTCCATCCGAATGATCGAATGAGCATCCAGTCTGCTGGGAAATCCAGCGCACGATCTGGGATAGTCATCCGATCATCTCCAGATCACGAGGCTGGGCAGCACTCCGCTTGGACTCCAAAGTTGTTTGGGAAACCACCAGTCATCAAGTGGTGGCTTCTCAAAATAGGGGTACTCCCGAATCATCCATTAATAGTCATTCTTTAGTGATGAACCAACCATTTTTGGGGCTCCCTGTTTTAAGAAACCACCAAGTCATCCCACAAGTCACCAAGCTTCCGAGTCCTGCTACCCACAGGGCGAGCCGGTGAGGAATCAGCCACAGTTCTGGGCCAGGCGCGACGATCAGTACGGCAGTGGCCCTCTTCAGTGGCTTTTTCAACATCTTGCAGCTCACTGCGAGCCCTGGCGACAGGAAGCCGGGGGTAACCCAGGTAACCCTTCACCCTGGATGGCTTTCTCCAGCAGAAAAAGATGGCCAAATTGGGATGGTGCAATCTTGAGCCATAATCAACCATGTACATCAGGTACAAGTTGTGTCTATATCTAGACTAGACCTGATAAACTGCAGTAGAATTGACACGTAAGAAGTGGAGGAAGCTACACTTGCCAGCATCTGCATCCGTGCTGAGGATTGATGACTTTGACTTGCCAGGGCGTGAGAACAACTTCACCTTGAACTTGTGCCTTGGTGCTGTGAGTTGCAATCCGCACGCCCCGAACCACCGAACCACCCAGCATCCTAAGACGAAACGAAGCAATCCATGCATATCACGCATATCATGCATATCAATGGCTGCTCTTTAGACCTTTCATGCCTTCAGGATTCCATCCACCATCCCCTTAAGGCCTATCGAATCGCTTGGGTAGTACCATCCAAAAGTAAGACTTGCCATCGAAATCCGCGGAGTTCAGTGATTTGGGTCCAGTATACATGATGCTGTCCAAGGCTGTGGCATGCGGCATGCACCCACAATTTTGAGATGGTTTACCTACTACAAGCCGTGGTTTCACAACTCATAGGGGGGTGCCCCCAAATCATCCAGGCTTTTATCAGCCATTTATAGCAATTATCAAACCATTTGGGGGTCCCCTATGTTAAGAAACTAGCAAATGATACATCATTCCTGTTCATGGTTTGGGGATACCCCAATGTATGCACACACACAGGCCATAGATTTATAGTCTACGACATGCAACATAATTAATTACAACGAAATGTTGCTAGACTAGAATGCGCGGCATAAGATGTGATGCGCCACAAATTCAGTATACATAGGTTTACATTTCATGAACTCGTAGTTATATAATACTCGCATATGTTATCACATGCTACTATAATCGCTCAGAGCAGTCATACTCGAGATGCGCAAGATGCGATCTACGATGACAATGCATGATGTAGATGTTCATGATCACAGTATGTGATCTACACATATAACAAGTACCAACATGTCGTAAATGTATCCTACAACTGATGTACAGGCGCTGTTTTTGCATACAGACATGGACGACGCATGCCATGTGTAGGTGACAAAGAATGAAACATCACTGTGCCAGACATGTGATATGTTTGATCAGATTTAATGTGTTTTTTTATGCATGGCTAGCATTCAACCATGATTTAACCATTATGAACCACCATCAACGTTGGTTTTCTATGCGCACAAGAACCATAAAGGTTCGGTATGCTTAGGTAGTATCCCCAACAGCAGGGATCTCGCTTAAGAGTCTTAAGAGATCTATTTCCGGGACCCTTCTGCACTTCAATCACCCGGAACTTTCGGGAACCTTAATCTGCCAACTGCATCAGAGCTTGACGGAACTTCCCAGAACCTTCTGGAACCACTATTTACCATTTCATCAAGCACCCCATCAACCACTATTCAAACATTATTCAACCACTATTTACCACTATCAACCATTGTCAGCCACTATCAACCCCATAATCATCCAGTATTTGCCAAGTATACTATACCACTCTTATCAACATTAATTATGATCAACCATAATCAACCATTATCAGCCATCAGTTACCATTATCAACCACTATGGTTAACTATCAACCATTGATGATTCACCACTGTCAATCATTATTCACCGTTATCAACCACCATTTATAGTGATACCTGGAACCACCATACTAGTTAACCATAGTTTCCATTACAACCACCTTTTTAACTCTTTTCCACCACCATTATAACTATCAACCACCATTACCCTCTGGTAAACATCCACATGGCTGGCTGGAAAATCCACGACATAAATAGCCATGATTTCCAAGCGGGTTTTCCGAACGAAATGGTGGATTTTCCAGCCAGCCATGTTAGGGACTACCAGAGGGTATCAGCCATGATCATTATAACTGGGGTCAAAACCCTGTACCCCTGGTTCCCCTCTGATTAACCATTGTTTTCCTTATTCTTGTTGCGTATTATCCACCAATTATTGTTGGTTAACTGCTTGACCCAGCTCGCCAACTATCAACCACCATTCTTAGCCATTTCCCATGGACCTGGAACGCTTCCAAGGTCTCGACCCATTGAGTGGATTGCCACCTGTCCCATCATGCAGTTGAAGCTGGTGGTACTGGCAGGCGCGTGGCGCCTTGCGCAAGCGCGCGGGCCGCGGCTGCGGACAATGTGGGAGGACTTCTCTAGTCCTTCAGAGGTGGAGAAATGGGGTGGAAACTCGAAAAAGTCAGTTTGGGCGACCTCCAAATCATGTTTTAAAAGCATTTATAGTAATAAACCAGCTTTTTTGGGTTCCCTATTTTGAGAAACACCCAGGTGGAGAAGATGTTTTGGATGATTAAAGAGACATGATAACGTGATCATTTTTTACAAGTCATTTTGTTGTCATTCGAAACACCGGAGAGATTCAGTTTCATGACTTTGCCACGGATCGAAATTTGATCGATATTCCGAAACTTGGACAACACTGATCACTTGACCAAGAGTGGAAAAGGCTGTTACTTTCTTAGGGTCCAACAAGTCAGTGGACCCTTGGTATCCCTGTGTCGATGCTGGACCAATGTTCAAGGCTTGGCAGAAAAGAGGTCTCATCAATCATCACGAGGCATGAAGATCATGAAGCTGTGTCAAGAGAAGGGGCCCAAACCAGATGGAGGTGGAGACATGTGGAGACATGTGGAGACATGTGGAGACATGTGGAGACATGTGGAGACATGTGGAGACATGTGGAGACAATCATCACGAGGCATGAAGATCATGAAGCTGTGTCAAGAGAAGTGGAGACATGTGGAGACATGTGGAGACATGTGGAGACATGTGGAGACATGTGGAGACATGTGGAGACATGTGGAGACATGTGGAGACCGTGAACGGGGCCCCGGATTCAGCGCAGATCTTCGGGCACTTCGAATGAAGTTTCACAGGTCTCATGAACAGCATTCCTGATGGCTCCCAACCACGAGAGAAATCGAGGTCGGTTGGTTTTTCATGAGGTTTTTTTCGGTGTGCCGTTGTTTCAATTGCCACAGTAAGGGTAGTTATAAAACATTATAAAACTATTTGTTCGGAACTTTAGTTGTTTAAATTTGTTCCATGAGTGGATGTTTCAATTGCCCGAATTGTAGGGGTTCAAAATGGTTCAAAACCCAAAACACTTTCGACTCGGAGGGATCTCTCAACCAATAGTCTCCGAAGTTGAAACGCAGGCGCACGTGTTCCAAGCTACCGGCGTTTCATGTAACTTGGCTCACATTTCGACCAACTGCGGGTCACCACGTGTTCTTTTTCCCTCGGAAATCCTCAGATTTGGCATCTTCATTTGGATATTTTTGGATAGCCTTGATGGTGCCATTGGATGTTTTCGCAATGGCAATCGCAATGACAATGAGTTGATCAATCCAGCAATGATGCATAGTTACTGTGGTGTAGCTGGAGATATCACTAACAATGCTGGCGGTATGATATGATTCAACCACTGGGAGCAACCTTGAGGCGAACATGTCGTGTCAGCTGATGTCGGCTAGTGGTTTGTGTATAGTGTATATCCGCATATATACACTTGCATATGCATTTGTATGATATAACATCGAATATGTATATACATTTGTATATGTATATGTATATGCACTTTTATGATATAACATCGAATATGTATATACATTTGTATATGTATATGCACAAGCCCTGAGCAGAACACCTGTCAGCCAATGTGTGGTTGCATATAGACATGGTCAGAACAAATGTCAGGACATAGCGATCACTGGTAGTGGAGGAAGAGTTCTGGTAGCGTCATAAGGAGAAGTATATGATGCGATGACCGGTCTGCCAATGAGCCAATGTATGATACGATGACCCATAAATTTCGGGCATCTTTGAAGTGGTTCAGGAGCACCAGCAATGCCAGAGGACATCAAAGGACCTCGAAAGACAGTTCTTGATGGTGTGATGGGACCGCACAACAATCCCCAAATGGACAATACCCCACAAGATACAGTATCAGGTAATGACATATGTAACGTATACACTTTTTTAAACATGTATTTACATATAAAAAATATTGACATGATATTAAATACATCAAACATGCAGATGTCCGTAGATCTCCCCATCATTTCCCACATTTGGTGCTGCCCCAGCACTGCCGATGCACCGCTTCCAAGGATGCCGCTGCTGTCGGTGGCCGTGCTGTTGTGTGGAACTGCTTCGATGTTCACAGGCAGGGCCTCGTCCTGCGAAATGTGCGGTCAAAACTCCTCGGTCGGGAATCTATATCTTCAGCAATGGTTAACTAGCTGGCTTAGCTGGTTAATGATAGGGGATGATAACTAGCCATGATAGGGGATATATACCAACTATAATATGTTCAGCTTTGATGCGTTGCTCCCCACATAGCCCTTAAAAAGGCTTGTTAGTTTCTCTCAAGCCCATGAGCACCCACTGGAAGCCAAATATGCAGATGCACCAAAGTGCGCCACAACTGTCTAAATATGCCGGGTCGTTTTTGCCGACCCCTCCCTGGCACCCCATGATTATGTAAATAGATGATATGTAAAGAATTGTAAATATATCAATGATGAGTTGTGCAAACATATGCTTGACGTGCTTTACATATTACGAAATATGAAGGACACAGACAGAATTACTGCCTTTTCTATGCTGTCTCCATCCTTTTGTTTGCTTTACCCTGCAAATACGAGGTGCTTACGGTATTTGCCCAAGAGTTAATCGAGAGCGCGGGAGAGACGAGAGTTAGACACTGCTTGGTACATCCAAGCATTGAATATCCCCAAGCTGCAGCACCACCCCGACAGATGAGCACTGTCAACAGCTGGCATGTGTGACTCCATCATTCAGATGGTGGTTTCTCAAAATAGGGCTACCCCCTAAATCATCCATTATGAACATTTATGAACCATTTACAAACCATTTTATGGGTCCCTCATTCTGAGAAACCACCAGATCCATTCAGATACAAAGATACCACACCAGCGTCTGGCACCTGAGAACCGCTGCCAAAGCAGTGCAGTCGTCGGCCAGGCGACGCATTGCGCTATGGATGGCTGCTTGGCTGAGCGGGCCAGGGCCACACATTCGGATTTACTTGTGCGCAGGAGAGATGGAGATGGGTGGACAGACAGATAGGTTTATAATGATTTATAGATAAACATATAGGTATTTATAGTGGTTTATAATGATTTATAATGGTTTATGTATCTGATAATCGTATAGATGAACACATACATAATTACATAAACCAAGAGGCGGGCAGAGAGGTAGGTAGTTCGGTAATTTCCGTGTAGATAGATACAGAGACAAATCGGTAGACTGATAGATCAATTAAACAGGAAGGATAAAGAAGCCACTGTATTCGACTACATGGATACATAGATTGAATTGATGGTTGGAGAGCTAGGTAGATACATGTAGATACTGAGACTGATAGCTGTAATGTTGTATACTGTATGTATCCTGCATGTTTTTCTCAAATTGACGGTCACCCGCACCGATCTGTACATGTGTAGTCCAAAATACTTGCAATAGTCACACAAGTGCACATGACTTTTCACAATGCGACTATTATGGATGGATACGGTTCTCTTATCATAAACGGACCTGGACTGTCGCCATTCAAACGTAACTACTGGTGTCACAAATCGGAGCTGTAAACAAGAGAAGCAGAGGATAACTTGAAATTACAATAGACAAATAGTCGACGGAATCTTGGAAGTCAAAGCTCAGACTTAGTCAGAAAGTTGCAGCACCTAGTCTCTCGGTCTCTCAGCAGAGATGTCAGGGAGATGTGAAGAGAGATGTGCGTGACTGAAAGGAAGCGCTCAATGGCGGATGTTTTTCGCGCTATTTTGGTGCTCTTGGATGATCGAAAAGGCTGGTAGAGCGCCGGGTGCGAAGGTCTGTTGTTTTCGAGCGCTCAGGAAAGCTTGCACGCTGGCAAGAAGCACAGACTGCAACTCAAAATTGTAAAAAACTGACTGTTTCGCGATGTTTTTTGAAGTTCATATCTGCTACAAGGGCAGATTGGTGCAACAAATGAAAACTGCTGCGTTGCGAAGTGCATTTGCAAGTCAAAATTGTTGAAAACTGTGAGAATCGCTAGGTTTTTAGATGTTCCAATGAGGGGCAGATAGAGATCCACACAAATACAGAAGAAGAGAGATAAACAGAGACGTAAGCACCAGCACAGAAACTTCACCAGTGGACAATAACATCAGTAGACAAAAACCACCAGCCCAGGAAAAATATCCACACAGAAAAACCCAAGCAGACCAAAAAACCAGCAGACAGAAACACCTGCCCGCAAAAAGCACCAGCACAGAAAAGCACCAGCGCACAAAAATTCCAGAGCAGCCAACCACCAGCAAGCAAACAACCCACCCAAAAAAGCACCAGCCGACAAAAGCACCCAGCAGAGAGCAGCAGCCCACACCAGGACAAAACAAAAAGCCACAGAAAATCTCAGACGCCTTTGTCTCCTCCGATTGCGGAGAGCAATCCACTCATCTCAGCCAACCCTCTCTTAAATCTCTTGATAGGTGATCTCCCTCCTCTTCCTGTAAGCTGCAGCCTCCTCTCTTCCTATAGGCTTTCTACTCTGGGAACTCCCGCCACTGTACATTGGAAATGGTTCTGATCCATGACGTGGTCGTTCCTTTTGGCGGAATGCACATGCTGCCTGCGAACCCAACGCCCTGCTAATTTGTTCGGGAAAACTCAAAGGGGCGGGAGCCATGGTGATATATCGATGGTGATAATGACATGGTGATATCAACTAGTTCCATTCATGTTTACTTTCCAAAAGCTATCAACTTGGACCGTTCACTGTGCACCATTTAAACATTTGTCACTTGGTCTGGATTTTAATGCTTCATAAAGGCATGGTCTGCGCCATCAAAATAATTTGTCAGAAAACAGTCAGGCCCTTGAGCGGCTGCGGTCTTGAAGGAAGCGATCAACACAACGCTTGGAAGTATTAGCGACAGTAATTCATAAAAAACCATGGGAGTTCATACACCCGATACCTCCAGCCATTCGTTGATGTTTCTCACACCATTTGGGAGCAACCATTTCTCAGAAGGGTAGCATTTCTAGACTCCAAGCTTGGCCAAAGAGTTGCATGGCTCGAGCCATTCTGCAGGTATGCCTTTGGATTGTTCTTGGCATTCATCATGTTCTACCACAACGCAGTGTCTCGCCAGAAAAAACGCCATTGCTCCCTAAAGCGCTGTGGCAACCTCTTCGTCCTGTGGGATCTGCGCTCGGTTTTGCCAGATCTGCTCGGTGGAACTGTTTTTGGGTGATAGCATCCTTAAGCAAATCTACCAATGGCTCACCAGCAAGAATTGAAGTCCTACCCATCAAGACTGACCAGTGAAGAATTGGACCGACGAATTCGTTGGGCCAATTATGTTGAAATATGCTGAATAGATCTAAATACTGATCATATGGGAGGCAAGTCATGCGGCCGAACACGTTGGAAAAAGAGATGGCTCCAAGCTTGGACTGCCGAGGGGCTACCCCCAGCTGTGTCGACTTGCAGCTGCATGGGGAGGCATTTTCAGCCATTGATTGTTTGTAGGCTACGTATTGGCTGTGTAGAGTTTCTTTTTCATAGGGGTTTTATAGGGGTGATTGAGAATAATTAATATTAATGGTTGAGAATGGGGAATAAAAAAACACGAATTGAACAACTACCGGCTGGTGATTTCAAACATTTTTTATTTACTCTAGGAAACATTATCAAATGCTTGGTTGACTTGCGCATATTTTTCATAGGGATGGTTCAACCACCAACCAGTCTTGGATGCCTTCAAATCAACAAAGTTTTAGCTCTTGAACGGCTCTTGACTATCATTGCTTAGACAGTGACTCGATCCCTGCCCAACTGGAATGTCCAAAAGTGGTGGGTCAAAACAGGTGGCGTTCCTCTTCTTTCTACGATGGATGGTTTGAAGCAACAACATTTTTTAACGTACCAAACTGATCTGGTTGGTGGTTTTAAACGTTTTGATGATTTTCCCTAGTAATAATTAACATAGGGCTTTTAACCAACCAATTAACGTTAACATCGGGGTTATCATAACATGTTATAGCCACCCAGCACTGATCTTCTCCTTCAGTTGCAAATCAAAGAGAACTCCGAGAACGAGGAGACGATCCTTCAAGGACTCCGATGGTGCATGTGTCCAGGGTGACCCATTCCATAGGAAGCGCTCGAATTCATGAGGTTGAAACGGGTGGGTCGCTT
>VSDK01029533.1:283470-308470 GCA_009767595.1 Symbiodinium kawagutii | reverse complement strand
TCAATGAATAGATAAATAAGAAGATGGTTTGAGGCCACCTGTTTACCCAGTGCCTTGATCGCTAGGTGTCGAGGGCTTTGGACTGATTACCGACTATTTGGTCATTGAGATGGGCTGGGTGATTCTCAACATTGTCTCCAAGTCCCTCAGAATGGGCGCAAGCGATGGCGATGGCTGGCGATGGCTTGAGAAATGAGTTGTGGCGCATGGTTGACCAATGGTTGATGGTAGTTTAGCAAACATCCCAAAGAAGTTTGAAGTGAAAATCCCCAGGACGTTTGAAGTGAATAATCCCAAGAATTTTGAGGTGAAAAAGAAGTTTGAAGTGAAACATATCCAGACACATTTATAAAACTGTTTTTTAATCAGGGCAGGACCGGGTTAGTGCAGCCAACAGACACCTACAATCTGACAGTATCGATTTTTGAAGCTAAACCTGCTTGGTTGACACTACAAGCAGCTCATTTTGTTCTCTATATAGTGGAGCATCATGCTGAACCATGCTGCAGTTGGCAGATGTCAAGGCATCAACGCTTGGGGTTATTCTTTTAGGCTTTCTCCAAAACATGTATGTGGTCCTTATTTGCTTATATGTGATCTCCCAGGGGTGAACCCCCAGGCTGGTGGCTGGAATTGTGTATCAGTTCATACTGTACAAACACGGACATGTGAAGACCCACTGCGGCATTTTAAACACTGCATGCATGCGCACAGAATATTTGCGCGTCTCAGTTTTGAACGCCTCATCACTGTGGTATGAAGCCGTGTAAGTATAAGAATTGTATCGGAAGAATGCTGGCGATTCACTTGGATTCAGCTAGTTCAAAAAAGTGCTCTCATATCAACTCATATCCACTTCCGCGTATTTGAGGATTTCTTGAATTGCAAAAGCTCCGCCCAAGAGCAGCAACCGTTTTCTTGAGAGATGTAATGTCACAGCGTAGATCTGCAAGGCTCACCCGCTGCAACCTAGTAGGTTTTGAACGCAATCAAATCGACGACCGAATCCAGTGCGTGAATTTCATATTTATTGAATTCAGTTTTCACACTGTTTGAATTCAATAGTTCAATGAGTAGCAGGGGCAGCAGGCCAACACTAGAACGGTTTGGGGTCTGGGAACCAAGGTTAGGGGTTCATGGCTGTTCCAGGCTGAGGCCCTAGGAAGGAAGGTTCACAGGGGAAGCTTCACTCGGTTTCCGCCACGTGGAAGGAAAAGCTGTGGTTGGGAGGATTGCATTAAGAAGTAAGTCATGCAGCCATTGCTGTACTTAATTCAGAAAGTCTTTGGTGGAATCGATCATCTGGAATCTTAGAATCCTTCAATCCTGAGGATCTTTAAAGTGCTTGCAGCTGCTTGCACGTAATTTGAACTCATTAGAACCGATCCATACCGTATGTTGAGTAGGAAATTCGGTTTACTTTCCTGCCTTTTTCGGCTTTCCTGGCAGCTCGAAGGGAACTAGATTAAGTGCCTTTTATCTCTCTTAGGTTCGTAGAAGTTCAACTTTTTTCTGAAAATATTGCCAGGGGAATCTTGAAGCCGAAATGTATCGAATCGAGGGAACTTTCGGTGTCCAAAGACTCAAGATTCCTTACCTCCAGCCTAGCAATGGCCTCTCAGAAGCATCCAGCCGAGGTTCACTTTCATTATCTGGATGCAACGGATGAAGATGCTTGGCTGCCAGAGCAAGTGCTGTCAGATGGCACTCAGAGTTTCTACCAGCACATGGTTTAAGTGCGCTGCCAACCGCTTGGCAAGGGCCAGAAGCCAAATGTGTTGGGTGCATTCTGTTATGACTCGATTGTAAAGCAGTTGTCGCAAACAACTCTCGACCTCAAACATACACTCACAACCATATCAAACCAAAACAGTGGTACCAAAGGGTAAAACCAACAACGAAGATAAGCCCAGGGACAGGTCGGAGCGAAGCAAACATTTGCCTCCGAACTTGTTGACGCAACGTTGCCGCAACGAATCTGTTCGTAGGATGGTGCACCAGAGAAAGTTGGAAGCTGCTCGCGAGCTCTACGGTCTGTCACCCACAGATGAAGTTGCAGAGGTCCGCTCCGGTTGCCGGGGTCAGAGTGATGTCAAAAAAACCATCAGTCGCTGCCCAAGGGAAGGCAATTACGGTGGATCCACCCAGAAAGGTGTACAATCAGTATAGAGCTTGTGTTGAACCACCATAAATGTGGACAGATTCTCATCACAAACGTTCACCGGCTCTCAATCTGGGAACCCAGGTCCCCTGTCGTAAATAAATAAATCTACATATATGCATAATCATATGTAAATACTGCATATAGTTTTTTATTCTCGATTCTTTTCATATGCGCACGCATGCACATGTTTACATGCCTATATATATATATATATAATTTGCCAAAAGGTCACTGGTAGCTACCCTTCCACACACCAGACAGCCCTGCTGTCGCCCCAAGCCGCTGCAACCCTGGCAGCAATGTTTCACCAGCCGACGATGCTATCACCGATCCACGTAGCTACCAATGGCCTCACCGAGACAATGGCTCCGCCCCCACCACCCCACCCGAGCCCACCCCGCGGCTGCGGTGGTCGAAGTGACTTCCCTGAGACATTGAAGAGAGGCGATAGTTGCACATGTGAACAGGTTGGATTTCACAACAATTATATATATATATATATATATTCACTCATACATATACATATGTCTATATGTGCACTGTCCACTTTTTTGAATTTTGTCACCATGCTGTGGGAATTGCACAGGACGACCTGAAGGAGAAGGCCAGGACCACAGGCGCAGTCAGCCGAGGCAATTGGTAGATAGCTTGGCTGGAGGGATAGCTGTGGAGATCCATAACTATCCCCAGGTCTATTGGTTAAAAAACAATGAAAAAATAGGAAACTATCTCCAGGGAATTGATCTTTGACGATGATCTTTAGATATTTTCAGGAAATGCTCGTGTCTTCAAAAGAGCCATGATGGATCTCACATTGGTGTTTTTCTTCCAGGGTCCCCATTTTCTGGGGCTACAGCGACTACAAGGGTCCCGTTGAATGGATGGGTCCCGGCGGTATTTCTCATAGTTCGCATGCCGAATCAGCTGCCGTAACCACAAACAACACTGGACCAGCGCCTCCAGCGACTGATGGCTACCGTCTCCCGCAGCCTGGTTGGCTGGTGCTTGGCAGGGAAGGAATGGGGGACCCACAATAGCCATTGGTATATGGCCATGGGTCAATATTAACCAACCAATAATGGGGGTTATAACCCAGCCAACCATAGGGAAAACAATGGTAAATGATAGGGGAACCAGGGGTACAGGGTTTTGACCCGCAGCCATATGGATCTCATTCCCTGCAAAGCACCAGTAAGTTGATCAGTAGCTGCCATTGGCACGAGTTCCGTGCAACGATCCCCACAACACGAGTGGGAACCCCCGGAATCAACATAGACCATTCTTTGGAATCATGATTTATCATATTGTATCGTAATATCGTCGAACATAGGGTATATGTATATATCATATCGACAGTATCCAATATTAAAATGTTTGAATGCACATTATGAATCAATAAATAAGTAGTGGAACATACATCTTCAAATATGTATACAGAAATTACATAATCACAAATCACAACTATCAATCTCAACCATGAACTGACCAAATAGATCAGCCAATTTTTGAGGTGATTATTTTGAAGCAACAAAGATATACAGGTGTTTCTCAAAATAGGGGACCCCCCAAGTCATCATTTATGAATCATTTACAGTAACAATCCAACTATTTTGGGAGACCCCTATGACTTGAGAAACCACTATACAGTAGTTGTTTAACCATTATTCAACCATATGGTAGTCAATGGTCCCCTATCATTAACCATTATGAACCGTATTACAACCATATTTCAACCATATAGTTGGTATATATCCCCTATAGTTCATTATCATCCCCTATAATTGACCATTACTAACGTACCATTTACCATACCTTTCACACGTTGCGCTTCACCACCGTTGCGCTAGGAAAGACGGGCGCCATCGTTCCCGCAGACTATGGCCTGGGCTTCGGAGAGGAGGCAGGGATGGGAAACTCCAACAAGGTAAGAATGGTGAATAGCGCTTAATAGCGGTTAAATTCAACCATAGAAATTAATAATTTCTTAATGTTAAATTGATCATGGTCAAGAATGGTTGATTACAAGTGGATTGGGAAATTACATCTTCCGGCAATGGTTAAGAATGGTTAAACATCGTTAGAAATGTTATGGACATCACAAGGTGGTTTCTGAATATTTTGGGGGTCCCCTAGTCTGGGAAACCCTCAATTGGGAATAGAACTTCCAGCAACTCGGACATGATACTGGCTAGGCCGCATGACCCCCCAGCATAGGGTGGCTTACTGGACGGGACTGATTAGAGCAATCTTGTGGTGCGTGGGCTTCGCCATTATCATGGCCAATATCTGGATGATGATCCTTCTTCACCAAGCAGCATTTTCCAACTCTATTGCGCCGGCTATGGCCTTGAGACGTGTCAAACTGCTGACATCGATCTGTCGACGCAGGCAGACAGTGAGGCGAAGTTTGTGGAAATCGTCTCTGAGACCATGGTCACTTTAGGTTGCTGAGCTGAGATTGGCCGCCTCACCCCACTTTGCCCCCAGAACTGCCATGACTTGCACCAACCACAACGGACCCCGATGTTTAGTGGGCACCCAATGCTTCAAAGCCCTGACCGCAGTTGAAGTATTGATCAGAAAATTACCTCGGAAATGTACGGTCAGTCGCCATTTTTGGTGTTTTGGACAGGCAAGTAAAACATAGTAAAACTATATGTATAGTTATGTATCATGAATTCTATAGTTCTAAAGTTATGCAAAGAGCCTCCAATGCGGACTGTTTTTGAAGAGTGCGTCGAAGCATACTTGACGGTCTTTCAGTGAGGGGAATTGTCGGTCACCATGTCTCAAAATGCATGTGTCTTTCTATGTATTGTGCCAAAGTCGCGTATCTATCTTCTATCCTTCTGTGTATCAAGATATCTACCTACCTATCTACCTAACTATCTACCTACCTATCTACCTACCTATCTACCCCTTACCTCCCTGCCTATTTGGCTGTCATCTATCCATCCATCCAGCCATCCATCCATCCACCCGCCCGCCCACCCACCCACCCATCTATCTCTTCATCAATCAATCAATCAATCAATGAATCAATCAATGAATCAGTGAATGAATGAATGAAGCAATGAATCAACGAATCAATGAATCAATGAATCAGTGAATCAATGAATCAATCAATCAATGAATCAATGAATCAATCAATCAATGAATCAATGAATCAATCAATCAATGAATCAATGAATCAATGAATGAATCAATGAATCAATGAATCAATGAATTAATGAATTAATGAATCAATGAATCAAATCAATCAATCAAAGAATCAATCAATCCATCCATCCATCCATCCATCCATCCATCCATCCATCCATCCATCCATCCATCAATCAATCAATCAATCAATCATTCCATCTATGTACCTACCTATCTATCTATCGACTTGTCTGTTTGTCTAATTTTGTCTATTCATCTACTGACCTGTCTTTACATACAAGTTATCTGCGTACACGCATACACACACACACCTGCACACACACACATACACACACACATACACACACATACACATACACACACATACGTATATACATGCATGCATACATGCGCACGCACGTACACATAGGTACATACAATTACAATCAATTACATACACAGTTCACCATATTAAATACACATCCATAGATACGTAGATACATAGATACATTCCTATTGATATACGTCCGTACATGCCCCATATGTGCAAAGTACATACATACAAAGATACATGCAGACATACCTACGTATACAGATACGCGCATACTAAAGCAACATGCACGCATCAATTACATAAATCATACATCCTCGCCGAAACCTGGACCCCCTGACCTAAATGGTGGATTTCTTGTATATGTTCACTCCCCCAAAAGATGGATTGCGGTGTAGTACCGGAACTTGCGCAAACGGGGTGCCGCGCACAAAGACACAGAACCTGTTCTCACGGACAAAACCGTTCTCCTACGTGTCAATTTGCCACAAAGAGAACCATGGTGCACTATTCCTTACTCTTCCTTGGTTGCCCCTTGTGCCGAGTTTTCCCTTCTGTTTATTAGAACATTTGAGATTAATTAACTTATGGTTCCTATAGAATGCAAGTTGTTTAGGAACAGCTTCCCAAGTCTTCTCCGGTTGCAGTGATGTCATGATTGTTGGTGGTAAGGGTGTTGGAATATACTGTACCAGGTGGCGCTGGGTAATCGCAAGGTGAGAATGTGTAGGGGATCTGTTTCAAACAACAACGAAGATTCCCATACGCACACCTTTGTTTTTTGTGGCCCCTTCGGCCAAAATCCTGAGGCATGAGCACGCACACAGACCGCTTGTTGCGTTTGATGGTGGAGAATGGTGTGACCAACACTGCCGTGCTGGAACGTCTCAACGCGGAGCGGGGCTCTCTTCAGCGGTGCGGCAAAACGCAAGGTTGAGTTGCTGGAGTCAACATGACAGCAATCACATTGGCATGTTTTGTCGGATTCTATCATATTGGCCATTCTATTTAATAGAATATGACAGGGTTGTGTGACTCCATCATATTCTATGATATTCTATCACATTCTATCTATGTTGCCATATTTTGTGATTCGAATTGGTTATATCTTTATTGCTGATATAAGCAACTTGCTGTAGTTCATGATTGTTGTACAGCAATCATATCTAGTATAAACCAGTAGTTTTATGTAGTTGTGCATTAATTATATGAACTTATTGCTTAAGATTATGATTGGTGCGGCACATTGGTATAACTTCAAGGTTGCTGAGTTGTATTGCTAGTATTGCTTGGCCCTTTGTGTGTTATCCCTACATGAGTAGCAGTCCTACACTATTTGTCACTGTTTTTAGCAGGGCCTCCTCATCAACCATCCCTTTGACTGTCACTGGTGAGGACTAACCCAAATTGCAAGGAAGGCTGTAGTTCATTCGATCATTAAGAGTGCTAATTTATTGGAAGGATTTTTTCAATCCTTATGCCATATGCACAGAAGACTACCCCAAGAACACGTAGTCAAGCATTAAGAGGTGTCCAGAATCACAAACCATCAAGAGAATCACTAACCATCACTAGCCATCACTAACCATCACTAACCATCACTAACCATCACGAACCATCACGAACCATCACTAGGCATCACGAACCATCACTAACCATCACTAACCATCACGAACCATCACTAGGCATCACGAACCATGACAAACCATCACCCAAGTACCGTAAGCATCACTGCTGTTCAGGTCGGTCACCGGTGCTCAACTCCAGGAGCGCTGCATGGAGTTGAACTTGCCATGGGCCCTGGTGGATGCGTCGCAGCGCCGCTGGGTCACCGAGAAGATGAACATGGGCCAGGAGGGGCGACGCCGGGACGGGCGCGCGCCCAAAATCCATGCATGGAATCCGCTGGGAAAGCGGCGGCGACACCGGGAGACGAGGATTTTGATGGTGGACCTGGTGATCAGATTAACCGTTCTGTGGACAAAGGGTGATATCAACAACAGGCAAACACAATACGTGGTGATACAAGCTGATGTGAGGAATGGTATTGTCAATTGCAGGGACAAGTTGTGATAAGCTACATAATAAGAACAATTGTCTGTGGCGATCGCAACTGAGACGGGAGAACACCTGGTACCACACTTAGCATTCCTAAATGGTGGTTTTGATCAACGCCGAGGGGCACTTTGAAGGATGACCCTGTAATACTATCAGCTGACAGGGAGACTTGACATGACTTGGCCAACGGAATCGGGGATCAGAACACGACCAACAGATCCAACAGTGGGTTCCTCCAAGAGGCTTCGATGGAAAACATTTTCTTTTTCTTTGCTTCTCGTTCTTGCGCTTATTCTAGGACCGTGCTGGCCACCAGCAGGTATTTCTTTCCACTTTATTGAAGCTCGGCAGCCAACCAATTTTGAGGGATGCCAGGTTTGCAAGCTCCAACATCATTTACCTAGTATCCACCAAAAGGCAAAGCTAGGGAACATTGAGGTGCTTGATGGAATTTGGAGACTACCTTCAGATTGAAACGACAACCTGTGGCTAGTCGACCTGGCCGACAACCTACGGAATGTGACAATCCGCATAAGTTGCAAATCTGATAAGGACATGGACATGCAATGACATACATGCATGTAAAGGATACATGCGACTTTTTGCATAGACCCCATGTAGATTTATCTATATTTTGTAAAAAAATAGAGATGCATTATGTATAATACACGTAAATAGATAAATCTACACAAAGACACATCGAAACACGTGGCGTTTCCGTGGCACCGAACCGCGCACCGTGGGAGGACCAGGGCGGTGCCATTGAGAAGGAGGATCCTTTCATGAAGCTCCTGGAGGCGCTGACCAGCTGAGGGACCAGCCCAGACACAATGGGTTACACAGCGGGAAACTAACCTGGCTATGGGTCAATAGTAACCAACCAATTTCATGGTGGTCATTACCCAACCAACTATAGGGAAAACGTCCTGCATGGTTAATGATGGGAGAACCAGGGGGACTAAGGGTTTTGACCCATAGCCACCTAGCAATGGAAAATCACCCCATCTTCTACAGAGAAACCCTGGGAAATCACTGATAATTGGTGAATTTTCCATTGCCATGTTAGTTTACCAGAGTGTATAAGTGATATGATATAACTTGTAACTACAACTGGTAATACATTGAATTATGGTTCATACAACTTGGTGATATGTAGCCATATAATGGGTTATAAGTGATATGTAACTACAATTAGCAATTGGTGTTATAACTTGTAACAATTGGTTCATACATTGACTACAACTTACAACTCCAATTACTAGCCAAAATCATGAGGAATTGGAGTTAGAAGCAAAAACCACTAGTAATTCGAGAAGCTATGTTCAGCAACAGCCAACATTGGCAACAATGCTTTAACCAACATTACTGGGTTGGCGCTTTCTGTTTTTCAACGTTCTTCCCCATACCCGGGGATAGTCGACATATTTTGGGATGGGCACCACCAACTAGTTGTGTGTGATGATTGATCTTTGCCATGTTGAATTTGAATCGGCAGGGGATATGGCCGTTAATGGCAGGGGTGTTGGTTCGAATTGGCTCCTGGTAGATCTCTGGGCTTGGATTTGAGGGTGCCAAGAGTCATTGGAATCCAAAGAGGGTACGAAACCTCGCACTGGACTCATGAAATCTTGCAGTCGACGGAAGATCTTCCAGTTCCAAGTCATGGGAAATGGGTGCACGGCAGCCGTTGGGATTCTGAGCACCGTTCAACCCGGTTGGCCAAGGCACCCTCCAATGTGGCTGTGGCGTTGTGTGGCGCTGACCGCCTGTGATTGCTATGGGCGACCAACATCTACTGTACCAAGTAGGGCGCCTATGGCCTATACGTATATATAATATATATATATATATCACTGTTCATTTTTTTTTCGGAATGTGCATGCGGGGTCCAGGGCTTTGACCCCCATGTGTCAAGGACGGTCACCATGCCAGAGGTTGTACTGCTACTCCTATATCGGTTCCACGCCCGAACGTTTGCTGCAGGGGACTATCAATGACGTCGCACCGCCAGCATTTTCTAGCCAATAAATTTTGCTACATCCGTATAATTGTCAGTGTTAATATGGACAGTCCAGCTCTAAGTCTATATAATCGTATGCCGTATGCCACAATCAAGTTGGTATGTTTAAAACATAAGAACCCCTTCTGGTCCTAAGAGTTCTTAGTACCTTGTCTGGGTTCTAAGTACCATTTGGTACTAACCCCCCTCGTGCCGGTCCCCTGTAAAACCCCCTAGTTTTCTTATTGTTTCTCTGATGTTTGACTGTTACTTCTTACGCTTCTCAACCGGCGGCGAGGCCAACCGTATGCGAATGACAGATAAGACCGCGCAGCACGCCTTGCCTGGAATGTTACTGGGCGCATGGTGTCGTGAAGTGAAGGTTAGAGAGGTTCAACCATAAAAGTGGTTTATCAAAATAGGGGACCCTCAAAAAATGGTTGGTTTATTACTATAAATTATAAATTACTATTAATGGATGATTTAGGGGTACCCCTATTTTGAGAAACACCCATAAAGGTGGGTTGATCATGAAGAAACTAAGTCAACAGCGATCATTCATCATGAATCAATCAAACATCAACCAATCGCCGGATGATTTGTTGATTGTTGCTGGTATACATTCTCCTGAAGGACGAAACCTTATTGATAGTCCCGGCAATGGGGATGCACCCATGCACACTTGCGACATGTGTGGATGTCCATTAGTACTTTTGATGTGGCTCCGGGTCAATATTAACCAACAAGAATGGCTTATAACAATCGACCAAATCAATGGGAAAACAATGGCAAATGATAGGGGAACCAGGGGTACGGGGTTTTGACCCGCAGCCATGTCAAGGAAAGGAGATGGGATAAGCAATCGCTGGCGTCCGATCAGGCTTCAATGATCATATCCCATACTTTATGTGAGTTGGTGACCGTGACCCTGTCAGCCTGTCATCATCAATGCTTAGCAAGAACGGGAATGTTCCAACACGGTCGCTGGTTGTTGACTGCTAGGGTTTCTGATAGTTGGCCTTTGGGGGAATCAAGACATAGCGCAGCGAGCTCATACAGAAGGTGACTGACAAAACTAGCGGCTGACTCTGAAACAGTAGAAGTTACAAAGCTACTGTTTATAAGTCTGAGATTCTGGAGTTCTCGTTGATTTAGGAGCTGCCTCTAAATGCTGAGTTCCCCGAACATGTCGCTATTCGCAGTGGATGACCATACTACGGAAACGTTTCCTGTCGCAGTGAAGAGTCCCAACAGGGCATTGCCTCAAAGCTTCCCTTTCAGCACCCAAAAACTGGGAGAAAAACAGCTTTGGTGCAGGGTTTGACAGCTGGTGTTTCGTCCATGATAATCACTAGCCGTTGTGAACCAGCTCATTAATATTTTGGGGCAACCATTGGGTATGCTGTATGCTTCAGTTTTTCAAGCTCTGGAATCCCTATTTTTTTCCAACTTTTCCTGACTTCACTTTCCTTGACTCCACTTTTTTCCTTTTGCCATTTTGTGGCAATCTGATGTGGGATGTGAAGCAGGATTAGCTGGGAGAACATTGGGAGGGATGTGGTTTTTTCATTGGATTTTTGTGGCTCTAAAGTGTTCCAACTTTAGGGCAGTTGAATTGAAAACGACCTGTTTTGAAGCAACCCTGACGGTTGTTTAATGAAATTAAACAGCTACAGTAGTGACTAACAAAACATGGACTAAAGAACAGTCGGGCTAGTCTAAGCTGGTTAATCATAATGATTTATAGTGGTTGGGGCTTGTCCTTACTAACCACTATGAACCTGACTAATAACCTTTGTTCCCCTGTCTAGTCCTGATTGTGAACCAGTTTGTTGAACAGCCACCATTGTGATTAACCAGCTTGCATCATTATAATCTAGCCAGTATGGATGATTATGATCTATGAACCAGTCGGGCTAACCACTCAACTAACCACTTTGAATAACCAGCTTACTAAGCACTGAGATGGTCAGTCTAACCTGGTTCATCCAAACAGCTTCCAGGATCGCGAGCGGCATGGGTGGCATGTCCACGCCACCCCTTGCAGGGCCGCGTGGCGATGCGACCGTTGGGGTGTTGCTGTGGTGAGGCAGCGTGGTCGGGGGTTACCACGGTTGGGGTGGTCGGCTATACCATGGTTTTGGTTGGACTAAAAACGCACATGATGGAATAGCCGATCATTGGAATCTGTATAGATATTAGTATAAGACAATATCTGTAAAATCAGTGGGTTGGACAAGAAACGTACTATTCATTGGAACAAAGTCACTCGACCACGGTGAACCGATGGATTATCCACAATGCAACCTGCCGATCACCCGGCGGATCACCAACATGACCAAATCGGGCGTTCAGTACCGGTCAGCACACTGCTGGGCACAGTTTGGTCCCCTGTTTTTCCGACAGCTATCGCGTGTGATAAGGCCATCAGCGCTACTTTTGGACATTGATGTTATTCCATAGTCATATTATCATGGGGACTTGTGGAACCATCAGAGTGGAGATTAAAGTTGGTCGCCACAGCTTGTGGCGTCACCATGTGCAGTTGCATCCGCAGTTTGAGTTCTCCATGAACATCTCTATTGAATTTGGAGTACATAACGGGAAACTTCACAAATCTGTGTGATTCCTGCCTGCGAATCTAAGGATGAACTTTGGCGCCATGGAGGACCAGCTTGGTGCCCCTTGGCAAATTTGGGAGCTACTTTTGTTGCATAAGAAGTAGAGCTTGTACAAAGGATGCAAAGGATTAGTCATGAAGAAATCAGATTTCTTGAGAGCATGTACTTGGGAAAAGTTTCTTGTTTTGTACCTCTTCCAATTTTCAAGAAACGGTTCGTCAGAGCGCACTAAGATGGTCAGATAATTTCTTGGACCACAAGATGATGACATCATTCCTTACAACAATAGCATCAGTTCATCATCCTTTGTGTGTGTGTGTGTCACTTTTTGAAGCTGAGAAATCATGGGTTTGGCCACATGCTAAACCTGGGTACTTTCTTCTTTGAACTGTGATTCCAGAATTCTACTTCCATCACATCACCCTGGGTGCAAGTGGCAATCGTGGGTCTTCTGCGACTTGCAGAAAGTGGTCTGAGCCTCCGTTTTTTATAGCCACGAGGTTTACTTGAAGTTTGAAAGGTAGTTCACGGCATGTTCTACTCAATGACCAACACCTCCGGGCCCGGTTTTGAGGATGGTTGGAGGGGAAAAATTCCTGTTGCTGTATGCTATTGTGTACACATGCACACGTATATTGTTGCATAATATTGCATGCACTAGGTATGTCATTTTGCACTCCCACAGCTTTGTTGCGTGGGTATTGTTCATCCTTAACCATCGTCAACCATCATCCTTAAGCATCCTTATCATTCCTTATCCATCCTTAAGCATCCTTAGCCACCATCATTAAGCATCATTGAGCATCATTAACCACCATTAATCATTCATGTTATTTTGCAACCTCTTTGCTACCCTCTTCATTTCACGTATTCTTTGGGCTTCCTCAGGCTCTAGAATTTCTAAAATCTTCCTTCACAGGACAAAAATTAGAAAACTTCTGATGCCTTTAGTTGTGAGTCGACTTCAGTGGCCATTTCAAGCTGGGTCTGGGTCACTTAGCCTGCAACCTGCAAAGTGGTTTAAGAGAAAAGGGGGAATACCATCAAAATCAAACCATGCAAAAAAGCATTGGGCAGAGCTCTGTTTAAGTAAACAGCTTGAGTTGAGAAAATTGATCCCCAAAGAGCAAAGAACATTTTTAGATTTTTTTTAGATGTATTTAGTTTTGTTTAGTTTGGTTTAGATTTTATTAGGTTGTATTAGGTTTAATTAGTCTTGTTTAGCGGTTGGTTCGTTGTGGGTGGGTTGGAGTGGGGGGGTAGGATTCTCATGGGGAAACCAGTGTGCGTAGGACATAAATGATGCCCAGCTTCACAAATCGATGCTGATGTTTGTCTTACGGATATGGTCACCAAAATTAAGACAAATGCACCACCAAATAAGCCCGAATCAGAGCAGATCTGCAAGGGAACTTTGGAGATGTTCGTAGGCTTTTTAGGTGGTTTGGGCTGATTTCAGCTTTTTTTAGATTTCTATAGTTTCTGATGGTTTCTTTCGTTGGCTGCCAAAACCAGATTTCAGTAATCATAAAGGGTACCAAAGAGTTCTTATGATATTAATTAATCAGTATAACCATCATCAATCATCATGCGCATTTGCGACGCCTAGGATTTGATCCAGCGTGCCCTGATGCCGTTCCAGGAGATCCGTTCAGGGAAGGGTCGGTTCGCGCGGTTCGACGCGGGGCTCACCCTACGGTATGCATGGCGAACAGATCCATCGTACCGGGGCTAGACCTAGGTGGAACTATTGCATATGGGTGTTTCTCAAAATAGGGGACCCCCCAAATCATCCATTCATATTCAGTTTTAAGACTAAACCAACCATTTTTTTGGGGTCCCTATTTTGAGAAACCACCATGTCATCCATATCCAACAATGGAGAGTTAGAAACTTTGGAGACTTCGAAGTACTATTAACTTTTGGAGATGTCCAACGATCGACTCTTTGGAAGGACTGCCCCCGCTCATGCTTTGAGGGGGCTACAATCCCATGCTGGGATTTTCAGCGGGTCCGTAGTTGCTGACCAGGTCGTTTTACCAGAATTTCTAGCTCATTTTTGAGGCCCTGTAACAAAGTTGTGATGAGCTACAGTACAGTCACCCCAAATTTCAACTTGCAACAATGCCATGGCATGCCATGGCCATGTTTGCTACTGCGCGTGTGGGCTACCCGCCCTGGCTCCTACCATCGGCCCCTCCAGATCGTTGGGAAACATCCCAGAGGCAGCGTAAAAAAGGCTCCCTCCGCACCATCAATATACCAGCAAAAATCGGGTTCGAAGCAGGGCGATACCGGAACAATGTCCCGCGCCCGTTGTCCCTTCCGGGCCAAAAACTGGCTGAGCATAATCTTGCTGACAGTCCCTAGCATCTCAAAAAAACAGATTCAGGATGAAGCTGCGTAACAAACAAAAAGTGCACTTTTGATTAGTCAAAACCATCCGAAAATCAGATTTGCAAATGTGCGATTCTTTATTTGCTACGGGTTTCAGACTTAACAGGTACTTCTAGCTAGAACATGCTGTGAAGCAAAGAAGCATGGCACGCACTTTCCCTAGGGTTTGAAGTCCGTTAAGATAGCCCGCACAAGTCTTTGTTGTTTCAAATGATTCATTTCCCCGGAGCAATGAAGTATCCTTGAGCAAGAAAGGATTGAAAGTCCAAGGGCTATACTCCATCAATGCCGGCATCCCTGAAACGGTGTTTTCCCTGGCACAAGAAGTCCTGTTGGGATTGGAGGAGACAATGCAACTGTGCACCTCAAGGAACTGCACACCACCCAATTGTTGGACTCACCCGAGAGAAAACGCATCAATGAGGAAACCATCGCGGGAGTCACTTGGATGATTGTTGATCCTGTTGAACCATCGGCTGCTCACCTTGTGCAAGCTGCTTCCGATTGACATGCAGTTTCCGTCGTAGTGGACATGTGAAACGCAGCCAGGAACAGGTGATGACTAAGTTGCAGATGATGGAGGAGAACATGCAACGCCAGCTGGAGAGCACACAGGACTGGGGCGGCCAGCAGGTGAGTATCCTGCCAAATGGTGTTTTCTCAAAATATGTGTACCCCCCCAAATCATATATTAATCATTACTAGTAACAAAGCAACTATTTTTGGGGTGGAGAAAGCACCAAATAGGGTGTTTCATAGATCAATGAAGATGAATGATACGGGTATCAAGATATACCAAACGTTATTGACCGTAAACTGTTCGATGTTGATGTGGAGAAGGTGCTGCTGTGGCTGGAGTGCGCTGCGCTGCGCTGCGCTGCGCAGCTGTTCTGCGCTGGGAATGTCCATGGATGTGTGGGACATTTTGACCGCTGACTTCAGATACTACCAGTTGTTCATGCTTGTTTCGCCAACAGTGGTAGTTTTTGATGCTTAATTCAGGATTCATTCTGGATTAATCAAGATTAAATGGTAATTATATATATATAGGCCGGTATAGGTATTCGATCGTTAATTCCAGATTGACCAACATTAATTAAAGCCAAATGTCGCTTCGCCAACAAGGACGATCTAACGGTACAATGAACTCATGATGGTTTTCATCACTCTCAACGTTGGTGTTTTCCAAAGTCCAAAAATTGCGCTCAACGTTGGTGCGTCATAAAGTATGAGGTACCATTGAACTCTTGCAAATAACGTATAACTTGCCTTAGCGATAAAGATCAGGATTCGCGTTTCTGCTATCATTTGTTTCCGGGTCTAGTCATTTCGTGGCCATTGTCAGCAGCACCATCCTGGATATTATCCAGATTACTGCAATGTACAGTAATTAATTACTGATTCCAATAACAATTAATCATAAGGATGATTATTCATAAGGATGTTCATAACCATTACTGATGGTTATTGTTACTGTTATTGGTCATTGTTGTCCTTATGAAAGTACGAGTTTTTGTTTCTTACATTGGAATCAGTCGATGGTTTTGTTGCAACTCTCACGCTCCCTGTATCACAAAGTATCATCAAAAGGTCTCTAGATTGTTTTTGTCATCATTTCAAATTCGGGAACATCTGGATCCATCTCCAATCATGAAATTTCATTTTGATCCAATCATTTTCCCACCCTCCGCATAGTAACCCCATGGTTGTTGTCATCATTCATTTCTGTTATCCCAAATTTTTCTTGGGATTTTTTGCTCATCATGATCATCATCCAACATGATCATCATGATCATCATCACCAGTGGGTTTTCATCCCCATGATCATCCAACGGCGCCCATTCCATCGGCTGCCGCCGTGTCGTGCTTCTCCAACGCAGGAGGCGATCTCGCAACGCATGGACTTCTCGCCCCACGCCCCCCCCCCCCCCCCCCCCCCCCAGCCAGCAGCACCAAAAGGCACTGACGCATTAATCAAATATGAGTGATTAATACATGAAGGCATGTAAGAACTTTAAAAACTAAAGGCATTTGAGCCTTTATTGAGTGATTAATCAAATATGCTGCATGAAGGCATGTAAGAAACATATCCACAGGCCTGTGCAGAATATACATAGGTGCTTTGCCTGCACATATGATGTACACAGACAGAGATGTACAAAAACAATCAAAACACACATGTCTAAGCGTACAGACTAAAATTTGCGGCGACAAGCGTATTTAGAAGCATATGTCAGCACTTGTCAAGCAGTATTGAAGTACAACAGACTTTTTGACATCATCAGCAACTGGGTTTATGAACCACAAATCAATCAGGATCAACCAGGTGGGCTGTGGCAGTCAAAACCATACACCCATTGTTGCAGATCAAACCAAGGCAGACGTCCTGAATCGTGGACTGGTGGTAGGGAGGAATAAATCACTGAATCCAGGAACTCAAAGGACATTTTTAAGTTTGGCCTCAAGGGACTGTCTCCATGTGTTTGGCTGACGGGCGTGAGAAGTGATTGGAACAGTACGTCCCATGTAGTGTGTGCCAATTACAATTTCAATCGCAAACAATGGATCCATCTGAGCGCTTGGCAAGTTATGCCCAATTGTCCATGTTGAAAGGGTTCTACTGACTGGTACTAACTGGTTTGTTGAGGATTGGAGTCAAACTAGTCTGGATTCAAATTCGTGTGGAAAGGTGTTAGTGCACGCAGTCTTCTGTAGGTTTTGCAAGCTATTCATATGGCTATACGATGGTATGGCTTCCACATCTGGAAACATTGCTGACCCACCATCATGCACCGCTTCCGGGACGGACCGCCTGCAGTCTCTGTCTCTGTGTGCTTAGACATCGGCGTCACCTTGGGCTATATATAGGCCATGTATTATCATCCTGGAGTGAAATCTCTTGAATTCCAACACTGGAAACCCTATCAAACCCTACCCCACTGATAAAGACATATACGACCAAGATATACTAGAAGATACATGACATATACATATATATATATAATATACATCATATAAATCATCATATATCCAATATCCATATATTCTATTCTACTCGTCATAGAGGCAGCAGATAGCCAGATCTGGCAGCTTCGGAGGTGGCCATCTTGCAGACAGTGAACGCCTGCCAAGTCCTGTTGCACAAGTTGGATTCATCACAGGTGGGCTCGGGCTCGGACCGGCTTGTTACTGGCCGTGGCAGGGACCCGGGTCCCGTTGTCCCGGGGGCCATCACGAGGCATGACGTTGGGTCATGTGTGGAGGGTACCAAGCAGAACCGCAGAAACGACTTAGTTTGATCCTGGAAACGAACATGGACCCCAGCAAAGGGCTATCACAATAGGAAACTGATCATTTTGCAATCAGTCACTTTGGAAAGTTGATCATGTGTACATATCAGGGTGGTATTACTAGCGATGGATTGACTTTGTTTGATATGATTTGACTGCCCAACATGGGGCATTGAGGGCCAGCTTCGACATGCTTCAACCACCATCAGCTTCTGGCAGACATTCAAGTCGAGTGCAGCGAACAGGAGAGCGTGGTGCAGAAGATGGATTCTCAGAAGGCTACCTGCTGGGTCAGTGGTGACGGCAGGACCACGACTTCGGTTAAGCGGTCAGGCATGGTCGAGTTAGATGGAGAGATGACAAGTTGGACTGCGGAGTCCGCATCTTGGTTGATCACTGCAATTGGAGTCATCATTCCAGGATCGGATAGGATGTATTGGGATATGACCTCAATTCGCTACTGATCAAATTCCTACGGTTGGTTTTGGAGATCGCAGCAGTTCCTCTCAGTTCGGTTGGGATCTTCGCTGAGATTGATGGTGGCGGCAGGTCAGCGTGGACAACTTGCTGAACCACATCACAGGCAGCGAGCGTTCTGCTGAACTTGCTGCCCTTCTTGGAGCTTTAGAGAAGTCTTTTGGGGCGGGTGGAACTAAGTTTGAAAGCGATACTAGTTTGAACAAAGTTTGAAAGCGACTATCTACTGGTTGGTGGTTTCAAACGGTTTTGATTTTCCCACTTGTAAGTTTTAACAAATGGTTGGTTGACTCACATTTTTCATGGGGGTGGTTCAACCACCAAGCAGTACATTTGCCGCTCCAGCTGGATGTTACCTTTGTCAAGACTGCCAGATGAGCTGCGCCAGACGTAGACCCAGGGAACCCTCCAGCTGGGCACATTCCATGTGCTACGGAGAGATGTGACCTCGTGAGCCGCCCCTTTGAAATGTGGCGAGCTGGGTCAATATTAACCAACCAATAATGGTGGTTAATACCCAACAAACTAACAAACTATAGGGAAACAAGGTTTGACACACTGCCATGTACCAAAACAATTTCGATCCATGATCCATAAGTGTTCAGTCCAGCTGTCGCGAGTTGATCACTCCAGCCATGATCGCAATGCGGATCCAGTCAATCGTGGGCGTTTTTGTTGTAGACCCACATTATTTGATGGTTATTTTGCATTTCCATTGTACCTTGTTGCAATTTTGGCAACACATTGCCAACCATAGTGTATTGCTATATGCATTGCTATGGTAACATATTGTTGTAGCAACATATAACCAACTATTAACTACAGCAATGGTTGTCATTGGTTGGCTGATCATGTTGGAAATGATTGACCTGATTTTCTGGGCGATGCAAAGAGCTCCGAGTTCTTCAACAAACAGCATCAGTCTCCTGGTTTTTCAAGTCGCAGATAGGTCCGAATGTTTTTTTTGCAATTTCTTTTTTGTTTTTGACCATTTGCTGATATCTGGTTGCAATGGGGTCCAAGGTGATACATTCTTGCGTTTTTTTCTACCACCAATTTATAAATCAAAATTCATGCTGTATGCTGATGCTGCGATCAAAACCGGAGATGGTCTCCGTATATGCTTTCACAAGATTTGCATTACCGTAGTGCTTGTGTAGCCAGGTCATGAGTTATATAAATCACACCCGATCGAACATGATGATTGTTCGCACTTGTCAAGGGATGATGGTCCTGTGACGATACAATACGATTTGGAGTTTGACCACGGTGTCAATAGTTCTGATGGGATACAGTAGACTATTAGGTCATTACTCTTACAATATGGGTGTTTCTCAAAATAGGGGTACCCCCAACTCATCCTTTATAAACCATTAGTAGTACCAACCAACCATAGCTTTGGGGCATCCCTATGACTTGAGAAACCACTATACAGTAGTTGTTTAACCATTAGTTAACCATATAGTAGTCAATTGTCCCCTATTAACCATTACTAACCACTATTAACCATACGGTTAAACTACGGTATATCATTACTCTTACAATATAGTTGTAAATAGTCAGCCGTTGACATCCCATGAATTGGATTAGTGCCCCCATCCCATGAAGTGGGACGGGTGGATCTGACTAGCGCAGGCGCCAGCGACACCACCAAACAGGCACTGCTGGATACAGTGAGGGGACTCAGCAGCGCCATGCAGCGCCCATGACCTGGGTCAATGTGAAGCAAACAGTTTGGAGAAGCTGCGGATTGTGATGTTGGAGAAGATATAGAGTAAAAGCTCCTGAGTTGAAAGGTATTGACTCCTGAGTTCATTCTTTAGTATCCTGCTACTTCACCAAACTCTCGCCAACATTTGGAGAAGCTGTTTGACTTTACGATCCAACATGCAACTAGCGGAAAGGGGCCTCTGGTTCTCTGGTTGCGACCTGCGTGATGGTGGCTTTTGTCACCATTCTGCTGTTGTTGCTGTTGCTGATGCTGTGGTGCTGTCGTGCTGTCGTGCTGTCGTGCTGTCGTGCTGTCGTGCTGTCGTTGCTGTTGCTGTTGCTGTTGTTGTTGTTGTTGTTGTTGTTGTTGTTGTTGTTGTTGTTGTTGTTGCTGCTGCTGCTGCTGCTGCTGTTGTTGTTGTTGTTGTTGTTGTTGTTGTTGTTGTTGTTGTGATTGTGCTGCTGTTCTTCTTTTTGTTGTTGTGGTTGAGTTGTGCTTCGCTCGAAACACAGGGGCATTTGAACTGTACATCATTGTACATCTATATATTTATTTGCAAGTACGCATGCATACATATACATGCATAATCATGCACATGTCACACATACATACAGATGTGACGCGGCATTTGCAGGCAGACGTGAATGCATCTATATGTCTATATATATATATATATATGCATAGATTCCGCTGGGTTCTTTACCGTGCATATCATTCATCTCAAGGACACACATCATGGCATGGCTGACCACCAAGCCCCAAGCCTTACATCCCTAGGGGCATTTCAGGTGAGGGTCCAGGATGATGCCATGATTTCCCAGGTGGCACCTACATTGTAGGGCACTTGCCAACATCTATGAAAGCATGACTCTATGTTTTACATGCAGATTTTCACTTTGTGCCCCGACTGTGCTGACATGTACGTTACCATGCAAAGGCAATCATAAGCCACCCATAAGCCACCCATTCCATATCCACAAGCCCAGACTCTGACCGGCACCTCTTCATGCGCCAAAAGAACGTGTTGAGGATGGCGGTCTTGAATCGGATGAGGGAATGATCGAGTATCAGAAGTAGATCACACTGTATTCAATATAATATTGAATAGATTGAATAGACTACTTATGATCAACTTATGATCTACTTATTATCTACTTATGATCTATTTGTGATCTTCTTATGATACTTATGACAAGTATGATGGTTTGTTATAAGTTTTCAATCGTCCAAGTCATCCCTTGCTTATATCAGCATGACAATGTCCAGACAAATGTATTTTCACATATATACATACATACACGCTATTTACACACATACATATTGATTTAGACATGTGTATTTCCCATGATCACACTTGCCACGCTTGTCATCTCTGTTACAAGATCATTATTTGCATTCTACCATTGTGACCCTATAAGACCATGGTCTCATCAACACAATTCAGCCATTCAAGACTCCGTGGTTGATCCATTGATGCAGGGGGCTCAATATTACCTGGTGTGTGGCGTACTCTTCACATCTTGCAACCCAGTACCGGATTCATTACTCACGAGTACATGTCAATCCAAATGTACTTACTAACGGAATATTCCGTCTTGCCGCTGGTTATCGTTCAGTATTGACCACTAGTCTTATGGTTATTTCCGGCTATTGCGGGTTTCCAAAGCCTTCCAACCAGTTATGACCAGAAACCCCATATCCAAATAGTATTGACCACTAGTCTTTACCATTAGTCTTTAGTTATAACCACTAGTTTGATTCAATAGTATTGACCATACTAGTTATAAACACTAGTCCTTACCACAGCAGTCTGGCATTTTTCCCATTTTTCTTCGCCTGGATGGCACCCAGGTGACCAATTCCTCGAGCGTTCTGTTGCAGAAGTTGGACTCCACACAGCAGGTGCTGGGCGCGGCGATGCGGGCAACGGCACAGCCATGGGGGTCGTGTCGTATCTCGTGTAGCTTCGGGATGGTGCTTGGATGTAGTTGGTGGGTTCTGTAGATATACATCTATGCTTGAATACATATATGTATGTGTACATATGTACATATTGTAGTCATGTATGTGACAGTGATACGAATGCACGCGCTGCATGTAAACGGATGTATGTGGATAGTCACACCTTTCCATGAATAATGTCAAGCCAATAGTGCCAGTCAAAATCAGCCAAAACACAGGGATGACACGAAGTTGCGGGGGGCTTTCAGTGGTGAAAGCTTCCCGTTGGGGATCACCAGGTTGGCTATACCATTTAGTCTTGCCTCAATGCGATACTGTAGTGGAGATCCTCCTAAGCATCATGTTTCCAATGGGGAAATCCTGGAATCCTTAAGAACCATCAGGACCAGGCATCCATCGCTGGTTGGTTTAGGACTCTTCCTCGTGACTATCACCAACCATCAATCATCGTCATAATCGTTCCTCATCAACCAAGATCAACCATCATGAACCATCATCAACCATGATCAATCATCATCAACCATAATACTTTACACTCCCACAGCGTTTTGCTTGGTTATTGTCCATCATCAACTATCATCAAGGATAGGTTTTCAACACTGCCCAAGCCTCTTGGCAGGACCTCTTGAAACAATCCCACGACAGCTACAAGGTCTTGGGGGAGGTAGCTCAGAAGCAGGACCCCAGTGCTGACTTCACTGCTGCAAGTGCGTGTTCTCGAAAGCTAAAATCAGTTGGAAGGGGGTTGATGTCCTGTTGAGTCTACTGTATCTTCTGCATGATCTGTGCCTCGATGGCAGGGCCATGTGCCCTGTGGAAAGTGGCCGAAAGGATCATCCACAGATGAGTCTGTTTAAGGTTCCCAACTGAGAGATCGATGCATTTTGATATCGATCAAAGAGGGAACTCTGTTTGACGACTTCCATCAACCTGGATCAACTCGATGCTTTCGCACGTTGTGGCCATACGCACGTCTTGGTGCCACGGGACCGTGACCTCTACTTGCGCCAGGACGTGCTGGTGAAGAAGGTCGATTCAGGTGGGATCGTAGGGATCGATTCATGGGGATCAGGGTCACCGCCATGACAGCGACATGCGCGCGTTTGCGCATATCTCCACAGTGCAGCTTGGTTTCCTGTGGCCAGTTGCTGTCTGTGATCTGCTCGTTGGACACAAGCAGTGGTTATGATTGCTTGTCACCGACTGTAGCAATAGTGAGCAATACTAGTTATCAATCAGTTGTTGGATTTACCATAGTATCAAAAACAATCACAACACGTTGCCAATATAATATGTAAAGGCACTATTGGTAATGACCATCATAGTATCAGTCATAGTATCAACCGCAATATTATTATTTGCAAGCATACTTAGCATTGCCAGTATCAACTTTATCAACTATGAGTAACCACTGGCTAATGTGAAGCGTCATTTTGCTTATTGATAAAACTCATCATCCGCGCCCTGCGTACCGGACATGTTAGGATGCCATACGTGGCCCCCCGTGCTCTGATTGCAAGCAGAAAACACGGCTGTGGAACTGCGAAGGTTGTAATCAGGTCTGCAACCAATGCCATTGACTTTTATTCGGTGGTTGCTTCGCGATGAATATATGTATGAATAATAGTATGTATCTATATAGAGATATTATGTATGAAAATATGTATGAATATTTGTATGGTTTATTCTGTGGTAAACCTTTATGTCTAAATCACTTTGAATATATGTACATACATGCATGCTGCATGATTGTTTTTGATAACACGTATACACCTGGCTCCACATCAGCACTGGCACATGTATATATATATATATAATGTGTACACTATTGCCCAATAGCCACTGTAATATTCATGTCTTTATACATGTGTTGAAAGTCACTATCTATCTATACGTATGTGTGTGTCCAGATGTACACACTGAACATGTTTGCATCATAGTGCTGCGAACGGCCGTAATGGCCGCACATCTCTGTTTGGAATCCAAACGACTCGCTAGGCAACGAGTTTACTCAACGGCGTTTGGTCGAGATGGAGGCTGGAAAATGGACCTTACAAAATCGGGAAGTGAGAAACACGCGATGGCTACTTTTTCGACCATGCTGAAGTGCAAGGGTGTGTACTCATTACTTGCTTTACTGAATAATCTGACAACAAAACAGAGGTAATTATTTCTGATATCGAGTGATTGCTATTGCTGGTGCTTGTTCCCAAGTGCTGTTGGTCCGTCCTGCTTAACAACCACAGGATGTTTCCAAGAAAAATGGAAGTTAGTAGCGGTGCCTACCTGCAGAAGTAGTTGTCAATCTTTGGTAAATCAGCAAGTGGTGACAAGTTTTCCAAGAAATGATGTCAAAAAGTTGGTCGTTTGATTGCTCCTTGTCCCCTTGTGGTAATGGACAGTTTATAGGTTTTCCCAGCTCATGTGCTAGACCCAGTTGCAATAGCAGTGGAGTCAGCATCCACAACGGGATTCCCAGCTTGCACCGACCAATCTTCAGGGATTCATATTGAACCAAGGGGGTATTTTTGGTGCAAGCAGCTGTTCGACCTCACAGTGTGGATCAAAAGCGTAATAAGATCGAACAACATCCTTAAGCAATTTGTATGGCAAGCTGTGCGACATTGAATCGCTTGATACCATTGGGCAAGGTTTTTCAATGGGGTTATATTATTGCAAGATAAGTCACCATGTATCAATATATTGCGTGTACATACATACATGCATACATACATACATCAATCATGCATATGTATTTTGTAAATGTTGTATACGCATACATATATACATATAAATACATATGTGTATCTATTGACCATTCGTTCCCTACATATTTCTCCCAATTGTTT
>VSDK01029533.1:258781-283147 GCA_009767595.1 Symbiodinium kawagutii | reverse complement strand
TCATCATCATCATCATCATCATCATCATCATCATCATCATCATCATCATCATCATCATCATCATCATCATCTTTTTCGCCATTTTCGTGGTCATCGTCATCATCCTCATCGACATTGTCATCATCATCATCATCATCATCATCATCATCATCATCATCATCATCATCATCATCATCATCATCATCATCATCATCATCATCATCATCATCTTTTTCGCCATTTTCGTGGTCATCGTCATCATCCTCATCGACATTGTCATTTTCTCCATCCATCATAAATGATCATCCCCAGTATCATCAAGATACTACGTTGCAATTTGTAAAATCTAGGCTTTCATTGATATTTGATGTTGCTTGGTGCAGATGCATTGGGTTCTGCTTCACTATATGAATTGGGAAATGGTGACCAGCAAAGATCAACTACTCCGTATGGATACCCGAAAAGCTAGCAATCATAGTCATGCCAAGTAGTATGATGATTCTCGGTCTGAACCATCAGTATTGGAGGCGGTCCGATTTGTTGGAAAAGCCCAGATGCAGGAACGCTCAACAAGCCGACTTTGAAAGAGGGCGAAACCACCGTTGGATTTGTGTGGGTGTGGGAAGGCATCACCTAAATCTTCCTCGTCTTTCTGTACAGTATTTGTTTGTATATTTCTGCGTAATCAAAGATCTGGGTTGTGAATGGTGTTTGACATGCCCGGAAATGAATTCACTGGCAGGATTGCTTCACAGCAGCACATGATGATTACGAAGCCTTGATATGCGAAATTCCAAAGGACCTGGCATCAATCTCAAGGACTCCATTCTCCAAGCATGTTTATAGAAGGGCCCTCATCCAATCTAAACGACTATTAGACACTATTACACTATTTGGGGAGGCAATAAAGGCTTCCTATGTTTTACACCTAACGTTTCAGACATCAAATCCACTCAAACTCGCCATCCGTGTTCAGTCGCGCCCTCCAGACTGCACACGCGTCCGTGTGTTTCAGTTTCAGATCGAGACGGCTGCGAGAGAGGGAAGGTGAAGAGACGACGCGTTCTGGACCATACCAAAATCATTGTGCCATTGGTGACTTACTCTTATGGGGTTGAAGATGATTAAAGAATCAGAAAGCAGTCAATATAATTAATCAACAAAGACACTGAAGTATGGAACAACCCTTTGAAACATCGGTGGCCATGGCAATCATCCCTTGGAACTACCGAAAATACCTGGAGTGTGATCCCCGCGGTGGGCCCAGGCACCACTCATCTCCTCACGAGCCTTCGCGTTGATTTGGGCAAGATGGCCGAGCAAGCCTGGGGCCTTAGATTGAAGGCTCTACAAGGTGGGCCCCCAACCACTGATAAGTTGGCTCGAAACTAATCTAACGAGGGTTAACATGGGTTAACTACCAGTTATAGGGGGTTATAACCCAACTTATAAGTGGTTGGGGGCCCAAATTGTAGGATTGGTTGTTTGATGTTACTGTTCCTAAGCCTTGATTTTGTGCGGAGCTGGATTCCGGAGCGCAGGTATTGCTGGATCCTCAAGTATCCACAAATGCATGCCCAAGAGTGGTGGTCTCCCTGCTGAAGATGCTGATTTTTTGATGGTTGGTAGTGGCTGGTTGATAAAGAATGTCTGCTGGCATGGTTAATCAATCAGCAGTAGTGGTAGTTGGTATTTGCAAAACACTTTTTGTTGGACACTTGACGAGACTCTTACAGACAGTCTCAATTTTAGACCATATCAAAATGGCTCCACATCCCAAACCGAATTAGTCTTTGGATCTCCATTTTGGTTTGGGCTGAAATAGTTCAGGGGAAGGTTAACGTTGGGCACCTGAACTCATGTTGAGGGTCGGCTTTGACAGGTCATAGAGCTGATCTCTTTTTTTTGGACAAGACATATTGTCGGTGCATTCCTGTATCAACAAATATGCTGGTATCACAAGTTCTATAGCTGAGATATGCTGGTATCAGGAAACTTCTTACTAGTTGATAGCCAAATATATCTCAACCATCAGCTATATATATATATATAACTTATTACAAGTTATATAGCTGAGATACTTTGTTGTATCTTGATGGTTGAGTATCCGTCATGCCTTTGAAACTCCACTGTTGACGGCCGCAGCGGCTTCCCCAGCAGCCTGGAAACACCAGGGCAACGCTATGGTGGATGCCACTGAGAAGTCTGCTGCAGTGCAAGAGGCGGGAAGAAGTAGCACGGTGTGACTGGTTGGTGTTTGGTTGGTTGGTTTGTTGCTTGGTTGCTTGGTTCTAGGGGTGTTTCTATTTGACCAGCTACTAGTGGGCAACGAACAGAAGCAAAACAATTCGTGAAGGCAAATTCTTATCATTCAATTTCTTTTTTGGTAGGTCAAGTGGCTGATTGTCACCCACACTGTATAGTTCTGAAAGTGCTTGACTGGTGATGTGGTTTTCTCCCAAAATGCTCCCCAACAGCTGTTGCTTTCCCTAAACAAAAGGCATTTATGGGGGATGGTTAGGGTGCCCCCACCGCAGACACGGCTGTAAGTTTTTTCTGCATCCAAACATTGGAATGTGTCGGGATGAGGACCTGGGTCGTGGCAGCTGCTGGTTCCTCTATGTTGATGGATGAGACGACTGTTGATGCTGGTGTCAATGTTGTCGTTGTTTTCGTCCTTGTCAGTGTAGTGGCTGTTGTGGTTGCGTGGGTTGTTGTCGATATTGTTGTCGTTGTTGTTTGCTGCTGCTGCTGCTGCTGCTGCTGCTGCTGCTGGTGTTGTTGTTGTTGTTGTTGTTGTTGTTGTTGTTGTTGTTGTTGTTGTTGTTGTTGTTGTTGTTGTTATCGTCGTAGTCGTCATGACATGGGATCTCATTCACAACCTTCATGCAATTACTCCCAATCATACCCGCCATTGTTCTTCTTGTTGGTTTGAGGAACACTGCTGAATTGAAGTTACCCCAAGCTGCCACCAGAGCCATATCCCGGTTTGTTGCCGCTTCTATCATCATAAACTATAAGCCTGACAGTTTCTTTGTTTCTTGGTTCAACGTTCCAGGCTTTGCAATGTTTCTTCATTTTCTAGTCTCTCGGGCTTGTCTACAAGTGGTCATTGTGCAACGCAGGAGCGTATGGCTGATGTTCGCCGCCAGAATATGTGCCTGGAATGCAGTTGATTGCCCTAACAAGTTTGCTTGTCCATGGTGTATCCCCAAGTTACTGGTGGTTTCCCAAATGATGGCTATGAACTTGGAAGGTGAGTAGTTACATGTAGGTACGACCATTCATGGACAAACCCAAGGGGATTGCCGTGGTGGAGGTATGCTCTAGAAGCCAGTGATTCAATGGTGTGTTTGCAAGGGTAGCGTGTCAAATAACCTCCATCCGTTCCCCGGCTGCGTTGTGTGTTGAAAGTTATGCTGGCCATGCCTTTGTCCGGTTAGTTGAAAGTGCTGTGTCTTGAAAGCTATACAGTTATACAATATTATACATGCTTTTTGACCTTCAGTGATGCTGTGTGTCCGTCGCACACAACCTTCCCTTTCGCACTCGAACCGCCCCTTGCCTGTTTTTTGTTTGCTCTGTCCTTTGCACTAGTGAGGATGGTGGGCAGGTTTGGGTAGCCATATCAGGTGCTGGTCCGGATTGCGAACATGGATCGCAACCTGTGTTCAAAACTGAGCTTAGTGCAAGGATTAACTTTACAATACCTGATCGGATCTGAACGCCTTCCCTCCTCATCAACAGTCGTCAGCCATCATCAGCCATCATTAGCCATCATCAGCCATCATCAACCATCGTCAACCAAATCAAGTATCATCAACTATCAGCAATTATTATCAGATATCATCAGATATCACCATTCATCATCATATTCATCATGAATCAAAATCATCATGAACAATCACGGACCCATCATGAGCCCCCATTAACCCATTGCCCAGGATGATCCATGCACAAGAGATCATCAACAATGAATATTCATCATACACCATCATCAATCATGGTCACCTATGACAAGCCAGTGTAAAAGTCAGGAATCAACATAACCCAGCAGTAATCATCAGCAAAGCTTTCATAAATCAATGATGAGCAATCTAATTAATCATCTTACATTCACCACAAACCATCATGAACCAATCATCTTGAACCATCATTGATCTCATCATCGCTCAATCGCCCAGGATGATCATGGACATGTTGACCAACGCCCAAGAGACCATGCACACCAGCGCAGAGTCCCTGCAGAGCTTCACACGCTCGGAGCGACACTGTTGCAATCCACGCCGAGCAATGGCTGGTTCGATTCATGTTACTGATGGTTCGCATGATCAATGGTGGGGGAATGGTAGGTTAGTGGTGGTAAATGCTCGTTGATAGGTATCAATCCTGGGTGAGCATGCCTGGTTGATAATGACAATTGTACAATGACGGTAGATGATGGGTACTTGATCTAAGCTGGAAATTGGAAAAATGATGGCGACCGATGGTGAATGCTGCTTCATGTTGGTTAATAGTGGCTGACGTCGAATTATGGTTGATACAAACATTTGTTTTTTCTTCGACAAAGACATGCAAAAACGATTGCCAAGCACCTCAAGCATACACGGATGAAACTCAGCAAGCAAATGGGTTACATTAAGTCAAAAGATGTCAAAAGTATCTTATACCGTACTTATGCCATCAACCGCATCATGAAACGGACATCAACATGTGGATTTACTTCAGAGACATTAGTTTCTAGTGGAACCATGTGGAACCAACATCTAGTGGAACCAACATCTAGTGGACTTGGTGCATGGGGCCGAGGGCCTGGATGTTTTTTTTGCAAATCCACCCGACGTACCCAGGAACGGGACTGCGAATGTGTTTGAATTGCCCCGTTGGTTTGCGCCATGGTCCAACTGGACTTTAATCGTTGTTGATTGACTATAGCTATTATATAGCTATTGTTTAATGCTAATCACTATTGATGTTAATGAGCTATAGTGAAGGAGGCCCGAAAACTGACAACGGACCCTGATCACAGTTTCAGACCAGCCGATTTGATACTGCCTTGGTCTTTCCTACTGGGACGACCACGTGCCTCAAACGTTTGGTTGTGGATGGCCTCACTGAAAATGTCAGCCTCACACTCACAGTCATGTACAGCCTGGGAATTCTGCTGGTCGGGCTGTCGCTTTTGTTCACCAAACAGTAGTTCCATTGCTTGTTCGACGCCAAAACTTGCCACAAAGAAGAAGGCTAGATGCTCAATAAAATGCCCCCGGTGTTCGGAAAGAAGAACACTCAATAGATGTGCCCGAGAACCGGTCGGAGAGAGTTGAGTGGCTGATGCCAAAGTTTTCGCAACGAAATACAACGAATGGGAAAACCATGATGAACTATTTATTTTAAAAGGCTCAGATCTGGATTGCCCATAAAGCTTTTGCCATTGAACTATTTGCTGGTTGAACTATTCAGTTTATTTATACATTGCCACAAAAAAGGAGGAAACCCAATAGCTGCTCAACCAGCTCTTGCATCAAAGAAAGCTTTCCGTAACCTTCAGACGGACCTGGATTCCTTGCAGAAGACAACATTTCGCTGACAGTACAAGTACCCCCTCAGGGTCCATATTTACAACCTCACTTCAATGTTTACAATTATTGAAATAATGGTCACTATTTTCAATAGTGGTATGAACATCATTACAACCACTAGTTCAAGAATCGAAATTGTATTATTTGCAATCTTTGATTTTTGAACTCCGTATTTCAGAGAGCCACCCCAGCGAAGCCATGTGACTTGGGCCTGTCAGGAGATTATGCGTGATTCGGCTGCCAACATGGAGATGCAGCTGCGCGAGGTCCCTTGCTTGGCACCAGGGATGGTCAATCAACAGAACCATTTCTTTGCGGAGATTTAGCATCTTGCCCATTAATTATATGGCTATGGGTCAAAATTAACCAACCAATTTCATAGGGGATAAGCACCAACAATGATAGGGAAAACAATGGTCAATGGTTTTGACCCACAGCCATATCTCCGTATCATATCGCAATGACTATGATCATTACCACCAGTCGATGGGGCTTGATCATGTTAGTAGTGCTTATATCGTCCCCTCCCCCTAATAGAATCCCCCATGGCCCACCTGTGAAATGCACACCAGACCAGTATCTCTGCAGGAGGGTTCAATTTTGTTGGAAGGGACTCCGTAGTGATGATGGACAGTCGTTCCCTCTTTTTTGCGGCAGGTTAACTCGAGGGTGTGGAAAAGCTTTACTAGACAAGTTGGGTACCTCACTTCGACCTCATGATTGTGTTTGGAAAACTGGTTGGAGGCCGAACTCTGAGTAAAGAAGATTAATGACAAAAGGATGGCCTCAGATTTCCATGTACTCTGGGCCTTTCTCGGCTTTTGCTGGCTGTCTCACAGTTGCTACTTCCGACACGGTAATGCTGGTGAATTGGACACCAAAATTCAGCCAACTGCCCGCAGACACACCACTTACCAGGTGGGATCGTAAATCTGGGGCTGAAATTCCACCAGTAGTAGGCAGATGGAGCGTTTGGCCATCATGGAACTCCAGCACGGCAAGAACATGATAGAAACGAAGGTCTCCACGACAGATATTGTTTAACGTGGAAGTCGACCACCGATGCCTTGTACTTCGAAGATACAATTTGATTCACGGTGATCCACTGAGATGTATCACAATTTTCAGTTGGGGCTGATGTGATACATCTCAGATGGGGTCGAATTTTCTCAGCAAAGACTTTCGGAGCACCTCTCCGGAGATCTTGAATCCCTTGCCAGGTCATTGTGAAGCAGATGGGTAAGATGCAGGACACCCAAACTGGGTCGGTCAATCGGACAGGCTGTGTCTATATTTGGCCGTGTGACGCGCCGCCACGAAAGCTTGAGGCTTCATTTTGGAAGCAAGTGAACTTAGAGATCTTTAGCAACTTTAGCACCTTTATAACATTTGGGGAGATCAACTCAGCCTTCATTATGGTGTTTTAATGTTAGACTATCAAACTCCGGGATATTATCTGACCCAACATGTATGGTAATGTCATGTACTGTCATGCCTGGGTATGTAATGTGAGGTCATGGCCTGGTAATGCATTTTAGAGCAATTCATATGTCCGTTAATTCAATGCAATTTCAAGTACTCCACCGTAATTTGATGTGCTCTGACTGTAATCCAATACTGCACTGTCACTGAAGTGCACTGTAATTGGCGTACGTATGTCTATGTCTACAAGCATGTCCGCTTCGTGGTTTGATTCACCTGGATCAGTGTGGATGTTGGTTGATCGGTCTAAACAGGTGATCAACAAGGATCCTCTTATTTGTGTCATGTCTAGTTGCTGAAGAGTAATGAGCTATGATCACTATTATATTTGTCACATTTTGTCAATCATTTTTCAAACTTCGACACTACACCGCTACACCTTCTAGTTTCAAGCCGTGATGGTGGTGATTACGATGACGATGACGATGACGATGACGATGACGATGACGATGACGGTGACGGTGACGGTGACGGTGACGATGACGATGCTGCGGGTCATGACATACCAGCAGAAACCAGAACTTCAAAGTGTATTTGTTGATTGCTACACAGGGATGGACGGACTTTCCTTCTTTCCGAAACTTGGAAATTGGTGCTGCCGATACCCCTGAAATCCACGAGGTTCCACAGGACGACCCATGTTGCGTTGAGTGCGTGGATACAGCCATCAATGCTGTACCAATGATTGCTTTCTGTAATTGAAGCTATCTTTCCCCAGATGATTCGGCTATGGTTTGGGGGGGTACCGGCATCCATGGAAGCAACCCTACTGACCGATGTTGCTGAGATGAGACCAGCGCTCGCAGGAAGCTTTGCTGGGAGGTGATGAAGACGAAGGTGGTTCAAAGGGAATGAATTTGAAGGTCCGCTGGGGTGGGGACCCTCCAGTGGTGGACGATGCAAATGACGACCATGGGAGGTCAACTGTCCACAGAGTACCCTTCATTCTCGAGGTTTTCTCCAGTTCATTTCTAGAGTTTTCCGTAGCTTGGATCTTGAGTTGTTCTCGGGTCAAAATTGTTAACCCCTGTATAATATCAATGGTTTTGAGGGTACATAATGGCTTCACCAACCAGCGCTTCAATCTTTGTCCTCACGACACCACGCCAGTCCGCTGTTTCCGCCATGGTGGAGCGTTTGGAGGACGGGGCGCAAGGCGATGTGGTCCCTCAAGCGCTTGAGCAAAGGGAAGTCATCAACATGATAGGTATCCAAATGCAATAATGCGATTGGGTCCACGAAAGTGGGTATGGGTACATTTCCAGCCATTGCTGGATGTTCACCCTCCAGTCCGACGTCAAGGTGTTGTTGTGTTGGTTCCGCAATTTTCCGGCAATGCTCATTTATGAGTTGGGTAACATGAATGATGGGGATCCCCAGTAGGCTCAACCCGCCAAATGTGGTCACCTTTGGTATTTGTTTTGGTACTGTCATCAACCATACCATACCGGGGTGCAATATTTGTAGACCTCATTCAGTTGCATGAGTACACCATGAGCACCGCTGGGGATGATACCTTTTGCTTGATTCCTTAATACTTAGTATGATACCAAACAAGGACAATTGAGAGCTGTTTGTACTCAAGTTTGTAACCTAATCCACTTTTAGTAGCCATCTTTAACGGCTGTCAACCGTTGCTAGTGCTGATATTGGCAGTGATCCATGGGTTGTTGGTAATGGTTATTGCTTTGGTTAGGACAATTTGACCTCTAAACCAAGCTATGGTTAGTAAAGTTGACAACGGCTGTTAGCATCAACCGCCAAAACCAGCGTTAAAAGTGATTGTTGACCACATCTAATCACTATTTGCATCTATTTGCACCAAATGGAAATTGAAAAACATAAACCCATTGGTTGATCTTAACCAGATGTACCAAAAAACGTGCTAACCCATGGGTGCACCACATGGTTTACCATGAAGAATTCATCCTGCTTCGCAGGACAGCGCGCAGCGTTTAGAGATGGCCACAAGTGGAAGTGGTGGACAAGGTGATGGAAAGCAGCGTCGAAAGGATGACACGACGGTGGTTGATCTTACTGGACAATGGAAATTCATCATATTTCCTAGAGATTCCCTGGGGAACCATCAGAAATTGATGAATTGTAGTTTGCCAGAGGGTAACCACACCTAACAATACCTAGTAGTACCACAATAATGACTAAGATTGGTCATAGTGACGGTTGGTCATAGCTAGTACGGTGAAGAGCCCAGAGATAAAACTCTTCGGATCACTTTTTTTAAATGTGTACGAGGTGTTCAGGTTTTTTACTCACAGCTATATCGGTCCCTCAAATGGGCCCCCCAGGGTATCCCCCATTCATATCTATTCATACGCGATTTACCTACACCACATCTCACATAGTTATCCCGTGATGAAAAACCTTCCCTCCCTCTAGAACAGTACTCATTGTCCTTCCCCCCTGCCAATGTCACATGGAAGATGTATTGTTGCTGGTGTTGTTGCCTGTGGCGGCGAGCTGGTGCTGCTGGTGTTGTGGTCGTTGTGGTCGTTGGGGCCGCTGGTGGTGTTGTTGTTGCTGTTGCTGTTGCTGCCGTTGTTGTCGTTACTGTCCTTGGTTGTTGTCGTTCTTACTGTTGTTGCTTCTGCTCTTGTCGTTCTTGTTCTTGTTGTCGTTCTTGTTCTCGTTCTCTGTTCTGGTTTTTGTTGTTGCTGCTGTAGTACGCGGTGGAAATAGTCGCAATGCAACACTGATCATAGTGGCAGTGCTGATAATGGAATGGTACATTCCAAAGTGGGAACAGTCGGAGAACAAGAAGCACTGATAGTTGTTGCAATTGTGCATTTACCTAGTGCTGGTACTTGGCTACCCATACCAATGGTTGATGGTGGTCCTGATCTCAAGGGATCTTGTTGTGTAAGTTTGTGGTCACGTTCTGCCAGAACCGCGGCACGTGGCTTAGACCGCTGGCCATGATCCAACGAGGTTGTTGTTCTATCATATCAATAGCCAATAGCAAATGGTGTCTCAAAATTTGAAACCCCAAAGCTATTGTTGGTCTATTACTATAAATGCTTGAGAAAGGATGAAAGCTCGGGGTACCCCTAGTTTGAGAAACCACTAAATGACTGCCTTGTTCTTTGTTTGCCGCATTGTGCAATTGCGTTATTTGCCTAACACCCACACACACACACAGACACATACCTCAGAGTGCTGAAGCTTCTCTGGGGGAGCGTATACCCCGAAGGATCATCGGTGATCATCAGCGCAGATTGTTTGGTCCGCAGGATATTGCAAAAGCAGCAGTGCTGTTGAGCTTGTTTTGGGTCGCTCCTATATCCCAAGAAATGTATTATATATGTGTATACTGTACGTATTCGCGTGTGATATGCGGAAGCAGAGCTAGCTTACCAGCTGCTCCACACTACAATCGAAATTGAGTTTATACTTTCGACATCTTTCGACGATCTTCGTAAGGTTTGCGTTGCAGTGTCTCGTTACATGTCCCATTTACAGCCGAGTATACTGTTTGATGTGCTCAGGTGGTTCTGCTGAGATGGAGGACGTGAATGGGTGGAGCACTTCTGCTGGTGGAGCAGGTTTCATGCAAGGCACACTGCCTCAGTACTTATATGAAATCTTGTAGATTCCAAGGCGCACTGCTGGTATAGCATAAGATTTTGTCGAGGAACGTGAATGCAAGACATTGGAGCATCATGTCTCTCAATGAAGCTGGGGCCAGGGTAGCATTCTGTATAATTTTTGAGATTGTTTCCAGAGCGCAGATGCTTGTCGTGAGAAGGCGAGTGGAGGATGTGTATGTCAAAAGTGTTTGGTGTTCTCTAAATGTAGAAATGTAGATGTGTGTACATATATAATTATAGATATATAACATGATGTCACATTAAACATCATTAAGCCATCATTAAGAATGATCATCCGATTATGGTTAACTAACCAGTATGAACAATCCTTCTTAATGACTATAATTTTCCGCATGCTTAGCAACCAATTACTGTAATCACAAGGGTGCCAGTCCCAGCGCGGACCACTTGCTAAACCGGCACCATCACCATCGTTGGTGACATCCCGATGGTTTAACGATAACCATGATCAACCATGCATTTCCCCCCAAAAAACCCAATGATTTCCCCATAATTTCCTGATCATTTCCTAAATCATTGGGAAAAAACACTGATTTACAAACAGTTCAGATCATTGTCGTAATCATTTCCCAATGATTTCCTGCGGATTTTAGTTGTTTCGCTGCTGATTTTGCTCCACAGGACTTGATCCGTCGCGAGTTGGGCGCGGTGGCCTTGGCGTTGTCGCAGCAGCAGCGCGACACAGCGCAGGAAAGCATGGAGCAGGTGCCGTGCCATGGGAGGGGTGCCCTGGACCGTGGTGGGAGAGCAGCTATAGCAGATAAACCTGTGAAGCTATAGCTGCTGTAGCCTGGTGATCGTGGGATAGCAGTTATAGCTGCTATAGCTTCAGCTTAGTTCTTCGAAACTTTGCAGTTGGTTCATCTTTATGGATGGTTAATGTAGGGATTGATAGGGGATAATAAGTTAAACCATCCACTTAGACAAGTTCAATTGAGCCTGGTGAACTTCCACTGAGAACTTGGGAACTTGAGCCCAAGATGGATGGATTTTTGATCGGATCTCAGGACACTTCAATCCAACAAGATGTCCTACGCGCCAACTTGGGTGACTTCGGGCTGGAGATTACCCCCCGTCGGGTTTAGATATGATGGGTAGCAATCACCTTGTGATCATCCGAAATCTCCAAGCAGCAGGGGCTTCAATGAACGCCACAGGGACCTCTGAACCATCCAGGTTGAAGCTTAGGAGAGGAGCTCTTGCAGGTCCCACCTCACTGAACCATCCAATTCTTGGCAGAATGAACTTGTGGAGTAATTTTTCTTGTGTAAGTTGTCGGGGGTCATTGGGAAACACACTGGCAACTGCAAAAGTTTGGGTAACTTGGTGGGGGTCAGCATGACTGGCTTTCAATGCTGTGGTGCTCACCCAAACTTACACCTGGGCTTGAACAACTCCAGTCGCGCAATCAAAACACTTGGAGTATCAAATACTAGCAGGCATGATCGTTGTGTTTGCCCTTGCTGTTGATGAAACAAGACCTCGAACACAGGGGAACAGTTCAATCCACCTCCAATCCTAATCACTGAAGAGGACTGGATCGTTTTAACAGACTTTCTGGCTCCGGTAGTTTAGAACGAAGCAACAAAAGGAGTTTTCTGATGTGTAAAGTACTCCAACCTGTTGTTCGTCAGTTTCCCTGCAAGATGCTGAATGCGAAGCTTGCGGCAAACATTTTCGCTGCCAGCTGAAAGAAACACACGCAAGCATGTCCCACAAGCATGTCCGTCTTCATTTGATAAACATAAGGGTTTGTCCAAAAAAGGCGTAGCCCAAAAACAGCAATAGATACCCATAGGGTTTTGTCCACAGCCATGGTGTACCCCCAAAAACCGGTGGTTTCCCATGGTTTCCCGGCCCGTTTCGTATGGTCAACTCATGAGTGGATGCTGCAGGTGGGCGAGACCGTGCGCGGAGAGCTCTCCAATTTTAAGGTGCGACGGCTGCGACGGTAGATGATAGCACTGGTTGGTTCATAGCACATCATGGCACTGCTTGATGGTTAGTTTTTGCCGTGATTGGCTTAAAGTTGGTGGAGGACCCTGGGCACCTTAGCCTCAATGTTTCGGTTTGAAGTGATGTCATGGGCAAAGAGGGTGGAAATGGGAGGAGGGTGGCCGAGATCGCGCAAAGTTATCACTGCATTCAAGCCATGCTTCTTGGTGATAGCTGGGTGACTGGTTGTCCAAAGGTTTGGTCAAGCCATCGCCTCATGCCACCTTTGTAGAAATATGGAGCTACCTGCCTTCATGAATGAAGTGATCACCTTGACGAAATGGCCACCACTATCATGATTACGGTAGTTCTTATTCGTTATGCAGGTCAGTAAGAAAGCATTGTGCAGATGAACGGCATGGCGGATGCTTCCAAGGCCGTCATCGGGATGCAACCTGTCGTCCTCAGGACGCTCAAGTGGGACAAGTCTCGGAGGTGGTGAACCTAAAGTTGTCGGAGTTCTCCGAGCAGATCAGCCACTTGGAAGTTGGGCGATCCGGGGAGGTGCTGATTCGCTTCAGTCTATTTGTGCCTGGTGAGTGTTAATGGTTTGTTGCTGATGCCTTGCTTTGGTTGGTGAGCCCTGGTAAGCGCTTGGTTGTCTGGAAGACATGGAGCTTTTGATTTAGATCTGCGGATCCGTTCCCCGCGCCCAGATGAAAACATGCAGCGCATTGAGACTGGAGTGGACAAGGCGGCTGTTGGATCGTGGGATTCGGGTGCAGCTGAAGTGACCACAGCACGTCACGTCTCTGTTTCCTGGCTCAAGAAATGGCAGTTTCTCAAGTCATAGGGGTACCCCCAGCTATCATCGTTTATCAAATATCAGGTAATGAACCAACCACAGTTTTGGGGTTCCCAAACTGGCTTCAGAACCCCCCCATTTCTGTGCCACGGATATTTCCAGCTGGGTTCGTTGGTGTCACCGTTGTTTCCGGCAGGTCCTGATGAGCGTAGAGAAAGCCCCGGCGGGAGAAAAGGAGAGCCGCAAGTCTCGAGGAGACCGTGGATGATGAGGCACTCGGACCTGGATTCAAGTCCCACGAGCTCGCATGTTGAAGAACCTGAATGATAGCGGAATGATTGATCCATACATTGATGCTTAGTCTATAGTGGATGGTTGATGGATGGTTCAATTTCTCTGGCACACTCTCGACTTTAGTGGGCGGACGTTTCTTGTGCTCCAGAGACACGTTTTTGACGCGATGGATGGTTATAGCCAAAGACATCGGATGGGCAGAAAGCCCCTGCTAGCAGATAAGCAGACCATATCAGACTTTTTTTGGGGGGGGACAATTTACGGAAATTTCCTCAGAGATTTGCATACTGCATCTTATTGCCCCCTGGCACATGCAAGTGCTTCAATTCTGCTGGGGCTGGGTGAGATGTGACGTGTTGCGACTAAATCCTGTGCAATCGAACTTCCGAGTAGTCTGCACCGCACCAAGAAACATATGCCGCATGCCACCAGTTGAAATGTCCTAAGTTGGATCCTCTCCGGAAATAGTCCTCGCTCTCCATGTCAGGTGCAAGGGGCAGCAAAGGGCAACCTCAGACCATCTCAGACCCTTGGAAGCTGATTCAGTAGTTGAACAAGCTGAATATCATCAGTTGAGGTCCCTTATGGTCCCTTGAGTTTATGAGCTTCCATCCCTTGGAAGGAGACATCCAGCTTTCTATGGATAGCTTCTTATGAAGGAGGTGTTGATGGAGCAGCACTCTTCATGAACCCAAGTAAGTGGCATCCCTCAAACCAATAAAACCAGGGGATAAACCATTGGTGGTCGGTTTGGGCTGCGGATGAACCTGCCTACTGAATTGACCTGGTTTTATCCCATGCGTTTGGAACAGGAATACGTCAACTTAACGCGTGTACATCTACTGTGCCCATGGTTTTCCAGTTGACCCGGCAGTTTCAGACCAGTTGTGCATATTGTAACGATGGCCTGGCGTCTCCTTTGCGGTTTGTTCGGATAGTTGGAGGGACGGATCCCAACTAAAGTGTTGAACCCAGTGCCTCCCAAGTGGCAATCCTCCATGGGCTGAGGTATGCCCGCTGACACTTGGGGTGGTCATCATTGTGCATGCTGGAATTGGAAGGGGTCGCAGATTGATCATCACATATCTTATCGGATCACAGGTTGTTGCGATCAGACATGTGAGACGTGAGGCTTCTGAAATTTCAAGCAGTCCTCAAGGCCGAAAAGCGTCCCAAGAGGAATTGCGACCAAAACGGAGCCTTTGAGTGATGCATTCAAAAGCAACACTCCAAACCATGACCCCTTCTGCACACGTCCTTGTGTCTCACGGCCGCAAAGTGGCAGTCCGTTTACGTGAGCTATGACCTTGACCTCAAAACGGAGGTCACAGGTTGCATCACGAGAATTCTCAACAGGTCTATGCATTTTTGTGGCTGCGGATCCATCTTCTGGGTTACCCCAATGATACACTGGTCCATGGCTCTTCTCATCCTACATGTTGATGCTTGTTGTTTTGTAATCTTTTTGTCGTCCAGGTTTTCCAAGCTTTTCTGCAGATCAATGGCGCTCGAAGTCATGACTCCCGAGAATTGGGTGAACAGGGGTTTATTGCCCTTGGCTTCGACACGCATATCACTTTGTGTATGACTTCATACAGTAACTAGCACATTGTTGTGTAAGCTCCTGACAATTAGACTTCTTTTGTAACGCACCTTTCAAATTCTAAACTTTGTGCTACATGGCTAAATTTTCATATGGCTATGCTGAAAGCGACTAACTACTTGTAGTCTCTGTTCAGTACCCTCGGTTGTCGTCCCCTTGTGTTCATGCGTTTGTTGCTTTTTCTGGATCTCTCAAATGCAGATTTCGAGGACGCCTAGAACATGCATTTTCGTCTGAGAAATTAGATTATTGAAGGACATGTCGTGCAGAAGGATTTGTTGCAGGAGCACAGAAGCTTGGGTCTGGTTCGGAAGCTCCTTTCATGGCCTAGTTACATTTGAAGCCCTTCATAGCTCTTTTGAAACTTCAGCTTCAAATTTGTGGAAACAAAGCTCTATTTCGAAAGGTTTGCTGCATCCTCGTGGGCCTCGTGGGTTCTATGATATACCTCGTTAGTTTTTCAGGCATCCCAAGCGATACCCAAAGTGATACATCATCCTTGGGCCTTTGCCCAGTTGGTTCCGCTGCCCCAAACGTAGCCTCGAATGTGGCTGGTGCGGCACGACAAGCGTGCACCGCTCTGGCCTCAAAAGCTGGTGACAAAGGATCACTTGGAAAAAGGATGACGCGAATCATTTGATGATCAATTAGGGTTCATTATTGACGATTAATTAATCATGATCAGGATCTTACTCAGAAATAACCATCCCCAGTGATGAATAGTTTTTGATGATATAGGGATGTCAATTGGTTATCAAACAGCCAACATCTACTGGATTTAAGTGGAAGGCTAGGCTTGGAAAGGCCAGAAAAATCTGCGTGACATCGCCCTGGGGCGCCAAGGGATAGCCCAGGAAGCCACTGACCCCGAAAGCAATGGGGCCTTCGCGGTCAGTTGCACCTTGACAATTGACAAGGTTCATCAATTTCATCAACTGGTTGGTGGCTTGATTCACATGATTGATTTTCCCTCTCACAAATGGTTGGTTGGTTGAGAATATGTTTCATGACAGGGTGGTTCAACCACCGGCCACGCAAGGTTCATGGCACTGGAGCAAATGGAGGATGGCCTCACTGAAACTGCACAGCCACTTCTGCCAGCTGTTCAAGCTGAACGCTCCACCTCATGGGGACGTCGGCTGAGTATCTAAAGTCAAGTAGATGGGTCAGGGAATGGCAACATGTCCAATCCATCAAATTAATCAATCATGGGTCATGCTTACTGTAATTATATGATTTCCTGTCCAACCATAGTCAGGAGATGTCAGGAACGTTGTTTAAACACGTGAAATCACATGAAGCCGAGCTCGAAGATTGAAGATTGGATTGAATAGAAACATGAACTTGATCGGAAGCTGTTTGAAACAGGATTGAAACCCATGACCTACGATGGCATAGAACGCTGGACTGATTGGTCCGGCATAGTCCAAACCGCTTAAAGTCTTTGGAGAGCAAAACAGTGGCCATGATACTCGAAGGAAGTCTGATGTGAATCATTTGCTCATCTTATTTCTCAGATGTTCCTTCGCTGGTTGGTGGTTTCAAACATTTTTTATTTTCCCTGCTAGTAATTAACAATTGGTTGGTTGACTAATATTTTTCATAGGGGTTGAAACCACCAACCAGTTTGGATCGTTTCCTTCCCAATGGCGGAAGAGGAGATGTCCCCAGAGTGCCTGGGTACGAAGTGACAGGTCGCCCCGAGGCAGTCGGAGGCAGTCGTGTCGAATTTCAAGCCAAGGCAACACACCATGAACCAACATTGTTAATTGAGAACACAGCATAAACACACGATATTTACATCAGTAAACCAAGATATATGCGGATATTTATGCTGCTAACCAATATGGTCACAAGTTGCAAGTAACATCAATGGACCGCAAACTACACCATAGACTATTATTGACCATGAATTAAACGATCATTGACCCTTCTACATTGGCCATATGAACATTATAGCGTGATGTATGCAGTTGTTTGTACACATGGGGGACTGTAACTTGTTGAAAGAGGGAGGCTAGTTGCCCCTTGAATGATGCTTACTGTTGTTTGGGGTCCGTTGTTGGCTCCATCGTTTGAAAGGGGTAGCTTATCATTGGGTTCTTGCCAGGGTTCGTGAGACAGGTATTTAGACACAATGGACTGAATTGGGACTATAGCAGCCCTAGAATCCAGCATTGTTGATTTTTTCAAGCCAGTGATGGGTCTGTCGCAAGTGCGGGCATGGAGTAGACTCCGGTGTACTGAGTGTGAACATGAAACCCTAGTGTATTGTTGAATATTAGATATGAAGCATCTTATATCGTTGAATAGTGCTACGATTCAGCGAGTCTTTGCAATTTTCACCCTTGACCAAGATGCTGGTGTGCAACTGGTGAATATTCGAGCATTACCAATAGTTATCACTATTGTATCCCATTTTGATTTGGCTGCCCATTGTTGGTATTCGTATTAGGTGTTTGGTTGGTAATGAAAATTCCGCGGTTATATGAACTAATCGGTACCTGCTCACCCACTAGTCGGTTGGTTTCAATGTTCACAAATGGTGCCCTATCCCCAGGGCCATTGATGGTTGGTTTCCCTGCGAGACGTGCTATTTTTTGCACGAAGCAGGATGGTTGGGCACTCCATTTGACGTATATACACCCACACTGATCGTTAAACGTCAGTTGCTGCTAGACTTTTGACTGATCAAAACCTGTGAGATATCGTTAGAATGAAGTTCTGCCAAACGAATCAACCGATGATTCAGTGAATGTAGGTGTAGGGATCGAAGTCGCCTTTTTACCGTTAAATATGTGTTGTTAATGGAAACGTTAATTGTTACATTCTCTACATAAGCCCCTCCGTTCAAATGCCAATGAGCGCCCTACTTCTTGCTGACTCACCAGTCACCATCGAGGCGTTTCTTTAGCGCCAAGAGTTCTTGGGCCCTGGATCAGCTGGAGCGAAGGAACAGGTGCCCGGGCCACCATGGCAGGGGGAGATCCAAAGGATGAAAGCCAAGAAGATCCCCAGTTCCATGAGAAAAATGGTTTCGAATATGCAGAAGAACATGCAGACATATGCAGAAATGACAATATCATACTGTATACACAATACATGTATTTATATTTCATATCCATATATACACATGTTTTTTCTTAAAATGGTACGTCTGTTTCAAACCATTACTTTTTCATCACGGAGGTAATGATCATGGCTTAGGGACATGATAATTGAAATTATGAAGTCATTACTGCAATGTGAGTGTCGATGTTTGCTTACCAATTCATTTATGAGCAACGGGAACAACAGCAACGACAACCGTGACATCCAAGATCAAAGTCGAACGCACGTGATTGGTGCCTCCGCTGCTCAATTAACAAAGTTTTCTTGAAAGTCGCCCAGTGTTGAACACTTGAAGAAGGTGTTTGCTGGTGTGTTTACCTTGCTTGTTGCTGAGCTTGTTGCTCGAATTTGCCACACTGTCACACATCATATTCTTGTACTATTCGCCACCCATACCCACTCTTAACCACTGCTACCCACTATCTACTACTATCAATCACTGTTAACCACAGCTACCCACCATTAACTACAGTCAATCACTATTAATCTCCGTTGCCCACTACTAACCATCACCAATCACTATTAATGACTGTTGCCCCTCTTAACCACTGCCAGTGGCTGTCAATGACGCTTACTCACTATTAACCAGTGTCAATCACCAAATAATGTTAATTTGAATCACTATTAATGACTATATATAATTTAATATATAGTCATTTGTAGTCGAGAGGCCAGCGTCCTCAGTGTTACGTTTTTCGGGGAAAATAGCTTTTATAGAGGATATTAACCTATATTGTTTGGCAAGCCCCATGGAAGACTCCTCTTTACTCCAACCCATATCTTAGGAAAACAGATATGGGGGTACCTAGCCCGAGTCAAGAAGCTAGGCATAGCTATAATGGTCGGAATCATGAAGCTTGATAAAGGTATTTTTAATGTAATTTTAACCATTGAAAATACTTAATTAATCATTATTAATCATTGGTCAACCACCAGAGGTGGATTCAAAAGCCTGCACCATCGAATATCGAGACTTTCTGATGCACCAGTTGAAACCGGTTGTGATCTGCTGGAGCAGTTGGTGGCCTCCTTCACACGGAAGATGCCTCAAGTGCGTGCGTAAATTGGGTGTATCAAGTTGTATGGCATGCAATGTGAGTTACATCACCGGATTTTACTTCAGGCCACATGTTTACATATGGCAGTGGGTCAGTTCACCATGTAGCCCTGGTTCCCCCATCATTAGCCATTGTTTCCCTATAGGTTGTTGGTTGTTCCCCTTCATTAGTTGGTTGGTCATATCAATGGTTGTCCAAGTCAGCTGATAGTAACCCAAAATATCACCTATATCCATTGTCAATGGCTATAACCACCAAGAGTTTTAATGATTTCTGGATATAATAACCACCATGGCTATAACCACCATGGATAATAACCAGCCATTCTGTTTCTCCAATTGTTGTTGTCGCCTCAACAACTGCCGCACGCCTCGCAAGTGAGAACCAATCCACGCAACGGTGATGTCCAGCACTACCAGCAACACCAACGATTCATGGTGGCTATCATTGGTTGGGGTATGTGGTACCCAGCAATCAAAGAAGCAATTATAGTGAGACATTGGCCGGTGGATTGTTGGGCTTATACCTTATACCAGCAATTGTTGTTCGGTGTATGTGTATAAGTTATTGAGATATATCTGGCTGCTGGGTATAGCAGCAAATCCGGAGTGATGCTTACATCACGGATAACTTGATTATCATTGCTGATTGTACCTGAATCACCCAATTTTCTTGATTATCATTGATGAATCGTGAGCCAAATCAAGAAACCCTGTGACAATTGGAAATTGCTGCTGTCCATCTCAATGTTCAAAGCCTGGTCACTGTAGGTAACCACAGGGGGGTACATGCGATTATACCACCTGGTCATAGCTGGTCCACACGTTTTCACTCTACCAAACTCTTCCTCCAATCCTATCAACTTCAAACACAGCAGGATTTGACTCCTGTAAGTGCATAGGAGTTAATCCCGGCAATCAGTTGCAATCCTATCAACTTAAAACTAACCATGTAGTTAAGTTAACTTAAGTTGATCCACTCAGTTGGTTAGAACCAACCATAGAAGTTAACCCCTGCAACTGAGTGGATCAATCCCATGGTCCCCAGTCACCCCATGCGCACTAGGCAGCGCCGGCTCGGACAGATCTTGGCGCATCAAGTGGGAGCCTTGTTGCTGAGTCCGGGGGCCCGAGGTGACCGGGGACACCGACGCAAGACTTGGCGGAAGTCTTGGGATGAATGGTGAAACGGTGGGGATTTATGGGGATACACCATTGATAATGGGGATACCATTTAGTATAAAAATGGGGATTAGAGGGATTATGGTGTAACCTCTTACGGGGATTAGACCATGGGGATACACCATTGATAATGGGGATGCAATTAGAGGGACTGAACCCTTAGACCACCTGGAAATGGAAAGAAATGAAGATATATATGGGGATGAAGAATGGTGAAAAACCAATGGTGAAAGACCCGTGGTGAATAGTTATGGGGATGATGATGATAGTAATAGGAATAATAGATTATTGTTCATAGTGGTTGATAACGGTTCACAAGGCCAATCCAACACACGTGATAATGCATTTATATGACATGGACCATCAATCGCTACATTATTGTTGGCATATTCTTGCCCTCATGATGAATCAATACAAACACTTATACTATCTTATACCTATACATCGTCTCGATACACAGTCCGACGTTTGCAACGCGAATTTCTGAGTTTTCATTGTTTCAGCTGAATTTTGAGTTGCGTACGCGCCAAACGCTGGCATGTGAATTGTTCCTCAATCTCAATTCGAGCAAAAATCTCCAAACAAGCCACATGTGTGCGCAAAAAAGTGCCCAAAACATCCCAAAACCGAAGATTCAGAAAGTGACCCGAACATAAATAATGGCGCAAAAAAAATGACATGTTCCGGCAGTTTTTGTTGAAACAGACAATCTTTGGCAAACAAGCAACCACTAGCATCCACGATCAGAAAAAAAATCAATACATAGATTTCTGTATCATTGGAAGTCTTTGGCATACTGCTCAATTCGACACATAACCAGCAATCCAAGATCATGACACTTCAGCCAACCAGGTTGAAGAAAGCAAATGATGAAAATCATCAAATCAGCATGAAATCAGCATGAAATCAGCATGAAATCAGCACTCAGCATGCTTGGACCCCGTCAGGAACCGTCTGACAGAAGCCTTGGAACCGGCGAAGCCCATCCCTGGGGTGCCGCTGCCCTAGGCGTGTTGACCCTCCAAGCACGGGCCCAGTTGCTGCTGCGCTGCACCAGTCCCACCGGAGCCTCCAGACATCAAAGCGCCTCGGCTGAAGCGACGGGTCATGGGTCGATGATGGCGGATGGTCATAGGGTGAATGTGAATAGTATCAGTAATATGATGTGCATGCATATACTGATATATACTGTATAGATATATATTTATAGTTATATAGATTTGAATTAGAAATTGAAGAATATCGTAGTGTTGAAATCATCTTGAAATATTGAGTCAATTTTGGACGTTAATCAGAAACATTACAGTGATCAGAACAAATTAACTAAGAATGAATAGAATTTGATTGTGCTTGTAGAGATGCGACAGTGTTTTATGTTGAATTGTTAACAATGATTCGGAATGCTGGTTTCTCAAAATAGGGGTGCCCTCAAATCATCCAATATAAACCATTTATCCATTTTTTGGGGTCCCCTATTGTAAGAACCCCCCAATAAATTATGAAGCACTAGTAGTGAGGCAACAGCGGTGACGAAGACCCATGGTTGACACCGGTGGTCATTTGCTTGGCGACCTATGGCAATGCTACAGCCGTTTTGGAGAGCTATGCTGGTCATGTGATGTTGATGGTGTGAATCACTGGTTGGTGGTTTTGATAGGGGACTGTACTGCTTGCATACTCAGCATTAGTAGGGGTGGTTCAGTCACCAACCAGATCATTACTATCAGTGGGTGGATTCACAGCTAATCGCTAGCAAAACCTCTCACAATCATTGATATGGCTGTGGGTCAAAACCATTAGTTGGTTGGTTATTATTGTTGGTTGTTCTCCCATAAGTTGGTTGGTTAATATTGACCCACAGCCATATCCAAATATTAAATGGCGAATCAGCACTAGTTGGGGACAATGCTTGATGCTTCATGATGGGCCAGGACAATTCGTGATGATCATAGTGGTGAGAATGGCTGGTGATGAGCCAACAGGTTGTTCACATATGTGTGGCATGTGTGGCCTAGATCAAGTCGTTTTGACATCCACATCCAGGTAACTCATGTTTGCAGAGCTAGCGTTTCATATTTGGTGCTCATGTTGCCGTGATTCCATGTATTCGCAAACCTCAATTATCTTCAGCACTGCCGATATAGAGAATTAAAACAAAACATGCTTGCAGCAGCAGAGAATGATGCCATAGATTTGCACGATTTCTCTGACTCGCGCCTGTCTTTGTCCAATTTGCAGACTTGTCAAATTCGATGGAGGAATATGGGGATTTCCATATATTGGACATGCCGATCATGCATCGACCATCTTTGGATGGTCACTGGTTGCTGATCATGGATAGTCTTATTTCGCCCAACAAAAGTGTACATGACAAATCATGACAACGCCGCCAAGCACGAAGCAGAACTCTTCACAACCACATTCGTACACCCTTACCGCTTCACCAACGAAAAAAACTCCACCGAACTCACCCGAACTCAACCGAACTGAGACCCCCATCATTTCAGCAGCCTCCAAATCTGGCCGCAACAGTTGTCGACTTCTCGCTGTGGCGAGTCCGATCGAGGCTATGGTGCCGTTTTGGTGGCCTTGAGTGACCTGGCCCTGTCACCGCTCTTGGGTCGCTTGTCGGATCGCTTTGGAAGGAGGCGCCGCGCGCTGAGTCGGCACCCGGCTACCAATTCACGGCATGTTTCAGGCTTTGGGATTGACCCCAGGCTATTTCTAGGTTGGTGGTTCTAAACATTGTTTATTTTCCCCTGTAATTATCAACCAATGGTTGGTTGACTGATATTTTTCATAGGGGTTCAAACCATCAACATTATTTTTTCGAGTTATTTTCAGCCACCTTTGGAGTCAAGAGAGCCAATATAAAACTGATGGAGAATACCTCCAGATCCATCTTGAAGTTGCTGTAAGCAGGTCCCGCTCCAACCAGTTCCAACCACCCGGTTCACAGCTCCGATCAGCTCCAACGGGATCCAAGCAACCTGTACACATATTTATGCCCATATGAATATAAGTGATGTATGTTATGTATAGTAAGTGCATATATCCATAATGACATTTAATTGATCCCTAGTCGAAGGAAGTTTAGAAGTCTAACTTCCGACAATATGGACAACTCAGCTAGGGTAGATCGCCTATGCAGATGTGAGAAAGAAGAGATGTGAGAAAGATGAGAGTGCGAGTGCGCCAAAATGTTAGGAAAGTCGCGAAATGCTGTGTTTTGCAAGGTTTTGTGCATCATGAGGGTCCAGAAGGGTACCTCGCTAAAGCGGCGGGTGCGGACCACTGTGGCGGAAGGTGTGTGCAAAAATCGTTAAAAAACCTAGGCGCGAAGCACATTTGGAAGTCAAAATCGTAAAAACATGTCAGCCTCGGAGCACTTTTGGAAGTTGCAACTGGCAAAATCGTTAAAAAACCTAGGCGCGAAGCACATTTGGAAGTCAAAATCGTAAAAACACTGCATGCTCGGAGCACTTTTAGAGGATTCCACCTTCAAAATCGTTAAGAAACCTAGGCGCCGAGCACATTTGGAAGTCAAAATCGTAAAAACACTACAGTGTCGGAGCACTTTTGGAAGTTGCAACTTGCAAAATCGTTAAAAAAACCTAGGCGCGAAGCACATTTGGAAGTCAAAACCGTAAAAACACTGCATGCTCGGAGCACTTTTAGAGGATTCCACGTTCAAAATCGTTAAAAAACCT